>JAXRKP010001071.1:102500-162500 GCA_037039925.1 Doris montereyensis | reverse complement strand
GAAAATCACAAAGTGACCTTCAGTCGAATGTCAACATTATGAATAATGAACTAAATAAAAGAGGAGTGGGAGTAAATGCAAAGAAAACCAAAACAATACTAGTAACTAGGGAAGCTAAAACACAAAATCTTAAAATAGGCAGGGAAAATTTAGAACAAGTTCAAAGTTAACAATTACCTAGGAGTAATGATTAACTCAGAGGGGAAACTAAGAGAAAAATCAGCCAGAGAATCCAAAAGGCAAGTGCAATATATAACCATCTAGGAAAGGCATTTGTAGGTAAACAAGAATTGTCAACAAAAACCAAAATGTATACAATACAGTTTAGTATCCTACTCTCCTCTATGGCAATGAAACCTTAGACAGTAGAGAATACAGTAGAGTACAGGCAGCTGAAATGAAATATCTAAGAAGAGTAGTAGGAAAACTAAAAGAGACAAAATCAGAAATCACAACTATAAGAGATCAAACCAAAGCAGATGGTATAAAAACTAAGATAGTAACAAATCAATTGAGAATGTTTGGGCATCTAAACAGAATTAATGACAATAGAATAGCTAAATCAGTATACAGTCTATCAAGGTAAAAGACCAAAAGGCAGACATCGGGGAAAGTCTAGATATAAAAAGAGGCATTGAAGCATAGAACTTTAACGTTTTTAGAAGGAAACAGAAAATGTTGTCAGCAAAAGAAAGAATCACCATCTGAACCCAACACCAAAAGGTAGAATGGGAACTGATTTAAGAAATAAAGAAATGTATGTGTGCATGTTTGTATGTATGTACGTACGTAAACATATTTTTGTATGTATGTTGTTGGTATGTATGTGTGTATTATTGCATTATGTATTATTGTATATGTAGGTATGTATGTATTATGTATTATTATATGTGTATGTATAGTATGTATGTGTGTATGTATGTTGTATGTATGTATGTATGTATGTATGTATGTAATATTAAGTAATATGTATGTATGTATTATTGTATGTATGTATGTATAATGTGTATGTATGTGATCTATGTATGTATCTATGTGTTATATGTCTGTATGTATTATTGTATATGTGTATGTATGTATGTATGTATGTATTATGCATTATTGTAAGTATGTATATTATGTATGTCTTATTATGTATGGAAGCATATGTGTGTATGCATGCAGCTCTATATGTCTGTGAGTGTGTGTGTGTGTGTGTGTGTGTGAGGTGAGCGTGTCCGTGTGTCTGTGTGTAAAAAAATGTGTGTGTACAAAACAATTTTGAGGCTTCAACAATTTTTAATTATTTCATTATGGGGTTTTTTTGTGTACTCGAAATCTGATTTCGTTCTATCAAGCTCCGAGTTGTGGAATGGCAGATTGAGCTTAGATTTAAATCTAACGTATCTCTCATGTCGATTTTTAATTCATTAATCATTTGTGGGTGGTTGTATTTTGCCTTAATGGCGAAATTGATGGATTTTCAAAGTGATCAATAAATGAAAGAAAATGAATGATGGATGAAACAACATTTATTTGTTTTCAATTGTTTCTTTTAATATCTGGGTATAGTTAAAGAACACCCCCTCCCCTTTCCAAGTTTTCCCCAATGATAACCTTTTTTTTTTTTAGCAAAAACAAAGCAAACAAACAAAATCAAATAAAACAAAACAAAACAAAAGCAAACAAAACAAAACAAAACAAAAACTAACCTAAACTAAACAAAGCAAACAAACAAATCGAAACAAAAACAAAGCAAAGCAAAGCAAACAAACAAAATAAAACAAAAACAAAACAAAACAAAACAAAACAAAACAAACAAAACAAACAAAACAAAGCAAAGCAAACAAACAAAACCAAACAAAACCAAAACAAAGGAAAACAAACAAACAAACAAACAAAACAAAGCAAAGCAAAACAAAGCAAAACAATACAAAGCAAAGCAAAACAAAACAAAGCAAAGCAAAGCAAAACAAACAAAAACAAAACAAGCCAAAACAATACAAAAAAAACAAACAAAATAAGATAAAACAAAACGAAACAATCAAAGCAACCTTTAACTACCGGCTCTTTTTCTTACACCACCAGTATAGTCCAGAGGTAAAGGTGTCAGCCTCTCCATTCAAAAGATCGTGGGCTCAAGTCCGGACAAGTTGAAACAGTGTCTAGAGTTGTTTCAAGTAAAAACATACCTTCCCCTGGTCCAAATAGGCCGATCAACACCTAGTCCCATCAGAGACGGACGACAAAAGGAGGTCCCGTGTGCAGATCTCAACACCCTGCACTTTGAAGATTCTCAGCAGTCCTGCAGGGCAGTCCGGCTAAAATTTAAAAATCATACCAAAATCCCCGAGATCCTTTAGTTGTAGATGTGTATAAAATCAAATCAAGATCTTGCATCGCCACCATCTTCCCGATACCAGCAAGTAATCAATCTATTCGAGAACCGATGTCTATAATGACCATACCAACGCATGGGAACGGACAGCTGCGTGTAAACACGTACTCATTCAAATGGCCAACCCGAGCGTGACATATGTTCCTCCGTTTTACTCATTAGTCTGCGGGTTTGTGGGTTGGTTTTGTTGTTGTTACCTTCTATAATCCGATGAGTCTACGTGTAAGTCCAGCCTACTTGGTACCAAAGAAAAGCACCCATTACCCAGAGTTGACCGTCGAGTTGTCACGAGTTGAGTCCTGATTCTTCTAGATAGACCTATAACAATAATAATATGATAGTTTTGCCTATACAACGGAAGGTAGAATTGAGCTGATAAAGAAAGAAAGAAAGAAAGAAAGAAAGAAAGAAAGCCATTGTTTTCTATCTGCGTCGTCTTTACTTTCGCTAAGTCTGAATAATATAGACCTAACGACCTAACCTATTTCGCTGCTGGGTTGATAGGGGCACCAGAAGAAAAAAATGTGCCCGAATTCAAACTCGAGGTCTCCTGAGTGGTTGTAGACGCTCTCACTGGCGCCTCATCTAGTATCAGATGATATGTTTATTTCTTCTCTCTTTTAAGCCTTGGAATTCCAGAAGAGCTGGTTCCCATCCCGTTTTCTGTTGGAGTTTAGTGGGAACAGAATGGTGTCGGTGACTGAGTGGTTAGGTTGTTGAACTTTAGATTATGAAGTTTCTGGATTCGAATACTAGCATTGCTAGATCCGGCGTTTTGTTCCTTGAAAAACCTCTCAACACGCATTTCCCCACTTAACCCCGGTGCAAATGGGTGCATGCACTAGCTTGTGAGTTGAAACTTCCATCACAGTAGCGTCCTGTCCAGAAGGGGATTATTATCACCTGTTCCGCTTCACGCTACAGAAACCGAGCCTGGCAATGGCCTTGAAGGGAATTTTCTTTTTAGTGGCACAGATAGGACAATAGTGCTGACGACATGTTGATGGACGGGAGGCTGTTCAATGGCATTTTTCACGTATCAGACAGGAGCTGACACCGTTTTGCATCTGTGTGGAACGTGGCAAACTGTGCTAAGTAGACGTCCCAAAGACTCTACGTCCACCTTGTGAGGGACTTGGTAGTCCAGACGCAAGGTGTTAGCCTCTCAACCCAAATATCGTCGGTTCAAGCCCCGCCAATGGTTGAAGAAATTTCACTGGGGTTTGTTTCGAAAACAAATCTACCCCTTGTCCAGGTAAGTGGATCGACACCTAGTCCCATTGGAGATGTATGACAAAAAGGAGGTCCCGTGTGCAGATCACAACACTCTGTGCACGTTAATGGTCCCTTGGTTGTTTACAGGGCAGTCTGGGCAAAATTTAAAACGCTACTCAAACAACGGGATCACCTTAGTTGTGAAGGTGGGTAAATCAAATCAAATCAAATGATATCAAATCCATCTCATGAAAGAGGAATTGGAGACCGAACCCTGGCGATCTCGTTTCACAATTTACCATTTATCTAAGGGGTCATTTCAATAATGAAGCCGAGGGTCACAATTACGTCATTTCGATAAAAAATGCCAGAAACAATGGATTTAGGCACAGATGGCTTTGGGAATTCCAAGTTTCAAACGACTGTAAATATGATGTGTTTTCATCATATCATTTTCATTACACTCTTTAGAAAGCATGGTTTTCCTTTATTCCCTAGATTATCTCTCTGTCTCGTTCTTCACGAAAGAGGACATAGGCAAACTATTGAAATTACCCCCTTCAATTGACAACGACACCATAATATTAGGCTTGTGTCCTTTCGCAAGAAAAATGATAGTCATAGTTATATTAATATGTGTAATAATAATGTGAAATATCGAATACATTCTCGTCAAAAAACAGCTTGGTTATAACATAGAACATGAAAGCTTATTGAGCAATAGTAGTAGTAGTAGTAGTAGTAGTAGTAGTAGTAGTAGTAGTAGTAGTAGTAGTAGCAGTAGCAGTAGTAGTAGTAGCAGTAGCAGTAGCAGCGCAGTAGCAGTAGTAGTAATAGTACAGTGGTAGTAATAGTTGCTGTAGTAGCAGTAGTAGTAGTAGCAGTAGCAGTAGCAGTAGCAGTAGTAGTAGTAGTAGTAGTAGTAGTGGTAGTAGTAGTAATTGTAGTAGTCATTAATTGCAGTAGTAGTAGTAGTAGTAGTAGTAGTAGTAGCAGTAGTAGTAGTAGTAGTAGTAGTAGTAGTAGTAGTAGTAGTAGTAGTAGTAGTAGTAGTAGTAGTAGTAGTAGTAGTAGTCGTAGTGGTAGTAGTAGTAGTAGTAGCGGTAGTAGTAGTAGTAGTAGTAGTAGTAGTGGTAGTAGTAGTAGTAGTAGTAGTAGTAGTAGTAGTAGTGATATTGTAGAGCCCAAGCAAAATACAACTATAACTCTGTTCTTCGCGGAGACGTGACGAAACGCACTCTAGATGACTAATACAAAACTCACACCTAATCTAATACTACTAATGCACTTCCACCCACATCACATCACCAGGGACCATCAAAGGACGGTATTTCCTGCCATTAATTTTATCACACTCATAGTAGCAAAGGGTTGTGAGTTAGATGCAGTCAGTGATACCCTAATCATAGGAGGGGTGATGGAGAATGCAATGGAAGATCTGTGCCGCCTGAGGTGTACACCCACACACCGATACGCACAAAGATTGTTATTTATAGGTATAGTGAGATTAAGAGGATGGACACTTGCAAAGAAATAATCCACAACAAACAATAACGATAATCTATATCTATCTATATAAAACTGTACATCTCAAACTTTGACCGCTCTAATTTCAGGAACCACTGCACCCACAACCGCCGTATTTCACATGTAGATTTCTAATAGCCTGCTTTAGGTTCTTAGTCAAGAAACTCTTTGGTCAAATCAGTATTTTAATTGATTGGGAAAAGATTGCTTTGCCTTCGATCCTCGAAACTATGTATTGTTACTCATTCCTTCATTTCCGGTCATTAGATATGCAATGAAAAACCCGCCTAACCTACTATCGAACACTGTACCGGTACTTGATATGACCCTGCATCCGCTAACCTATTGAGTAGTTTATCGTAGTAACGCCTGAACTTATCTGTGTGGAACTCAAGTTTCCATTTTCTCTCCCAACGTTATAGTGTATTAAAATCATAATTTTGTAACATTTTACCATTCTCTGTGTTAGTTGGGGGATTTTTTTCTTCCAGACTATTGTCGGCAAAACGACATAATTTGATATCTGGTGAGAAATGTTAGACAATATCATCGATGATACGCATTAAAAAGAATAGAGGACCTAAGACAGTTCTTTGTGGAACACCTGAAAGTACTTGATTGGGATACGATTTAATACCTTCATCATTACTTTTTTTCTCTTCATCCTGCATAAAAATTGAATTGATCCATCCAGGAAAGAATTTGAACACCATAGTTATTTGTAATCCATTGGCTTTTTTTAAAACCTCTGGAATATTTGGTTAGAGTTAGGGTTAGGTTAAGAACGGCAGTTAAGGGTTAGGGTCTGTGTTGTCTTTAGTGACGAGGGTAAAAGTTTTGGTACTATTAGAAAGTTTGGATTGAGTAAGGATAAGAGTTAGAATTAAGATAAGATTGGGAATTAGGTTCTGAATAAGGCTTGGGCTAGGTTATAGATAGGCTACAAGTAGGAATAGGTGTGAAACTGGAAAAGCAATTTAAGTTAGGGTAAGGGTTGGGGTAAGGGTTAATTACATCATTTGGATTAGGTTCAGTTTTAAATGTATGGTAAGGGTTGGATGTAATATTAAAAGTTCGAATTATGTTAGGACATATCGCTGGGGTTAAGTTTAATTCCAGGCTTGTGGTAAGTGCGAGGATTACATTTAGTTTAGGATCAATGCGGCCAGGGTAAGGATAAGTGTTAAGGTTAGAGTTAACATCTAAAAGTATAATTATGGTTAAGATTAATGTTTAGCGTAGTATATAGGTTACAGTCATTATTTGTTTTCGGGTCAAGGCTATGGTTAAGATTACCATAGTGTTAAGCTTATACGGTTAGGGTAAGGGTTTATGGCACTCATTACCTCATGAACTTAATTTCGAGTGGATCCCACAAGACAGCACATGCCACAACCCCGATTATATTGTAGGCGATGATGAATAAATAACCAAGTTAACTAAAAGTATACTGCATTTATTAGTAAGTATTCAGAATAACCTTAACCTTCAGTGCCATAATGATATGATTACATGGCACACGCTCTGATTGGCTCTTCTCGTGAATTAATAACTTCACCTTCTGTGAAAGTCGTCACGTCAAAGGCAAGTTTCTTATGTCATCAAGCAGTCCAAATTCATTAAGCTTATCGGGCCTCTCCCGCTCTCCCCCTCCCCCTCTCCCTTACACACACTTCTCCCACACCCCATCCCATCCCACCCCCTTCCCCCCCCAATTTCCATGCTTGTTGCAAGATTTCAGCTTCCCAATCGCCTCTCCACTTCATGCAGCTTTCACTTCTGTTTACATTACGGTGGCATACACAATGAGGTAGCCGTTATAGCCGTTTTACTTATTCATGCGATGTCAGATGGAGAAGCCAAGAAGCTTAACGGACGGGGTGCATGCAACAGGCAGTCAGAGGGTCAGGCTAGCCTGCTAATAAACGGAAGTCCAATCAAATCGAAGGAAGGTCATTGGTGCTTTTGCCATTTTATATTCACCAACAGCAGTGAGTTTTATTTTCAAGCCTTTTTTTCTACTTCTATGTCTCACTAGGGAATGAAGCTGGTTAGAGGGGTGCTTGAGACAATATTAACTGGAAGTAAGATTCGGATTTGGGTTTGATCACGATTACAGCATGTTGCCATGGTTACGTAGCATCCACGGCCACTATAGGTGGTGACATTCAAGTTTGGGAGATTTATTGTCTTTATTTTGTCCAGACGATTATTAAAGAACGAGTTAATCATGCTATGCCTAATTTTTCAAAAACAAAAAATCAACTTTTTTAGCTTTGTTTTCGGTGAATATAATGTTTCGTTTTTGTTGCTATCGTTGCTGTTGTTGTTGTTGTTGTTGTTGTTGTTGTTGCTGCTGCTGTTATTGTTTTATTGGGGTTTTTTTATTTGTTGCCGCTGCTTTTTTTCGAGGGGAGGGGGGGGGGTTCTTTTGTGTGTGTGCATAATCTAGTCTTGCCTTGACACTAGTCATGTGTCCTTAGGCTAGGCGCGCACAGAGCAACTTTAGTTACGCAACTGTTTAGTCGCCCGAATGTAAACAATGCAATAAAGAAGCAACGCGCGCACAGGCAACTCTAGTTTATGGCGACTAAAAAAGTCCCCATCTGGTCACAGCTAGGTAAATTGATATGAAGACCACATTCATATTTATTTATGGGTTGGTAATCCAGTTACGAAATACAACTAGCAACGAGGAGAGTGTTGCTCAGAGAGTCTACAGTTTAGTTTTTATATCATCTTTCAATTTCTCAGGATTTGACCCTGCGACTTCATCCAGTGGGTTATGGAATAATGTTGTAAATGACAAACATGATTTTCGAATGGGATTTGTTATACAAAAACAGTTTTTACATGATCTATTCCGCCACACAATGCCGTGTGTCTCTTCTTTGCTTAATCGGCATAACTTCGTGAGCATTGGAGTTCTGACTCTCTCATCGATCTCCCACATGACTTTATGTAAGATCCAAGCTGCTTAGAATAAAAAATAATATGGTTTAAAGAGATAGACAAAATGAGCTGACAAGCAGATAAAAGACATTCATTCAGGGATAGAAACAATTTGCAAATACAAGCACAGGCTGGTCGACAAGTAACAAAATGACAAATTGGAACTAGGCACAAACAAACAGAGGAACTCATGAAAATTATGTTGCTGATACAAAGACGGTCACAGAGAAACTAAATAACATACAAGGTTGACGCGGATGCAGGCAAACACGACTGTGGGCAGAAAATCAGGGTGAGACTAAATCAAGAGGAGTACACGAACTTAGACAAATCATCGGCTCAGAATTATATTGTCCTAAATGCACATTTGACGATTTTTTGAAGTTATGATAAAATACCGAAGAGGTAGACCTTGGAGAAAGTGGGATGAAGATATAAAAGAGACACTACAGCAAAGACATTTAACCTTCAAAGAAGGAAATAGAAAATGTCAGGAGAGGGTAGCCTGGAGAAAGATCGTTTCGGGTATCTAAACCCGTACACCGAAAGGTTGGATGGAAAGTGATAAAGAAAGAAAGAAAACAGTTATATTCATAATCAGTTTCACAGTCATCAATGGTTCTGTCTTAAGAAAACTCATAACCAAAGTCTACACTTGTCACAGATTTCACCTGCATTTATTTGTCCCAACTTCAGATTCGCTATCCAGCTGAGATCTTTGAGTCTCTTCTCTCATGACGAGTTTATGGGCAGTTATGACAATATAATTCTGAACCTATGGACAGGACCTGGACAGATACAGAAACATAAGGTATACACTTCAAGAAACAAGAGTGGAGATTAATTCTGATTTTGAGACTGACTGACAAATATACTTTTCTTCCAGTTCAACTATCATTATCTTCGTTCTTTGCACGCCTCTTGACGTATGTCTTTCAGGGCGTAACTTATTACGAGATTGACGGGTAGAATTTGAATCCCGAAAATATTACTTGGGAAATTGTAATTCATAGAAATACTACTTATCTGGTAATTTGTAAAAGTTCGAACTGCTTTCTTACTTTGAATGGCCTAGATCTAACAATAGGGCCAATGAAAGAGAAGATAACTAGAAACCAAATTTGGATTTACGGTTTGGGGTTAGATTTTTTTAAAATATGCGCACTCACAGTAAAATTCAAGAATTAAGTTGGACATCTATTATGAAGATGATCAAGATGACAGGATCGAAGGCTTTTGTCTTCCAACTATTTCACAAGTTCTGTCCAAACCACGAAAGCATCGTAAAATTACGGAGATGCAGCTGAGAATGAACACTGGAGGTTTGTGACTACTCTCCGTTCTACAAACAAAAAGACTATTTCCAGCCCTTTTATTTTGACACCTAAGAAACTGAAGCTTATTCCAATTTATATACTCTTAATAGCATCATCACGACAATTATAGGCGATGCGTCACAGTCTTTACCTACTAGATTCAGTAGGCACTCATATGTGAAGAGAAGCAGCATCGCGCAAAGTGATCGAAATTCAAACACACTTAATTTGCCACCGCCTCGATTCGAGTCTGTAATCACTAGATCGCTCACAGTGGACTTTCATAATTCAATAACAGACCAAACCTTCCTGGTTCAGGTACTAAACATACTCCAAAATACAGACCACACAGTGCTTGGCCAATGCTGTATTCTACAAACTTAATATTGCCTAAATACCTTCATTTGATAGGTGTTTAGCTTGAGATAGATCAAACCGTTACGAGCTAAATGGCCAAAGACACTGACCTGGCATTTGTGGGTATAAACATACTTGAGTCAAAGTGTATACGTCCACTGGTCTATTTGGGAGATGGAGCGTCACGCAGACGTCCATCCAGGTAACGTTCTTCTGTATGTCTGCCTACCTGCCTGCCTGTCTGTCTGCCTGTCTCTCTCCTCTGTTTATCTCTGTCTCTATGTCTCTCTGACATGGAGATGCGAGATTTTACATCAATATAATGCTATAATCCCCACACCCTCAACCTGAAATCAATGGTTTGGGAAAGTTTGAGGAGTATGTTGCTGAACATTTGAACAAATAAAGACGCTGTGTGTTGGAGGGTGTTTGTGTCTCTATAGTATGTATTTGTTTTGTGTATCCCCAAACGAATGCTGTTAATAAAGAGTAAATTTTTTTGGACATACCTTTATTACTATCGCTGAGAAAATCATAAACCTGTTGGCAGTGTAGGAAGTTACAACGACGCATTCTCTAAGTGAAACTAGAATTGAGTCAACTGCGGTTTGTTAATAAATCCCCGTTGTTATAATCAAAGTGGCAACAAAGGTCCAGTAATTCTGACCTTGACCCCAGTTGATAATGTGCATTAATTAACGTCCCGGTTGACTGCCGTTAAAAGATTCATCAGCAGGAATCGCTGCCCAGGATAATCAAGACGGCAAAAGAATCAGTAATTAAGCAGACCACAGAGGGCTGAAGTGATTGTTCAGCTAGCAGCAGACGATATAATAATATAAATTTTAGCGAGCATACGATATTACATTTCAAGGGTTACATAAACATCATCGCGTGTGCCATTGTAGCATTTTAGGCCGAGTGCCATTGGACCATTCAAGGCTAGCTCGTTCTCGTCTGAATGAAAGGGGAATGAAAAGCTATAAGCAGAGTGAGAATATTGCCAGAGATGACACTTCCAATGCCAAAGGAAAATTATTGACTTTTTTTTTTCTTCTTCCTTTTCTCTTCCACATCTGACATAACAAGGTCTTTGTAGGGTGGCGCCATTCTCACAGAATGAACTCTTTGAATATGAGTCAATTTGACACCCTTGAAAGCCTGGCATCGGGTAACAACAGGTGCTATATTTTTCAGTTACGCTCGTTGGTAACTGTGTCAGTGACGCTTTATGTCTTTCTGTTATTATTTATGGAACTGTATGTCTGTCTATACCTCTTATTTCGCTTGTCCGTCTGTTTGTCTATATCGCCTCGTTTGCGGTACCCATGGTCTTCTGCCTCTGCATCTCTGTCTGTCTGTCTGTTTGTTGATCTGTCTGTCTGTCTGTTGGTCTGTCTGTGTCTCTGCGTGTCTGTGCCTTTGTCTGTCTGTCTGTCTCCTCTCTCTCTCTCTCTCTCTCTCTCTCTCTCTCTCTCTCTCTCTCTCTCTCTCTCTCTCTCTCTCTCTCTCTCTCTCTCTCTCTCTCTCTCTCTCTCTCTCTCTCTCTCTCTCTCCCTCCCCCTCTCTCTCCCCCTCTCTCTCTCTCTCTGCCTCTCTCTCTCTCTCTCTCTCTCTCTCTCTCTCTCTCTCTCTCTCTCTCTCTCTCTCTCTCTCTCTCTCTCTCTCTCTCTCTCTCTCTCTCTCTCTCTCTCTCTCTCTCTCTCTCTCTCTCTCTATCTATCTATCTATCTATCTATATCTATATATATATATATATATATATATATATATATGTCTGGTTGTATATATATATATCTGTGTGTGTGTGTGTGTGTGTGTGTGTGTCTACCTCTATCTACATGTTATCTGCCTGCATCCCTTTTTGTTTATCTGTCTGTGAAATTCTTCATATATTCGATGTTTCTGTGTCTTTCGATTTCATTATCTCTGCAATTCCGTATTTAATTTAATTTAATTTAAATGCATTGATGTATTCTTTTATTTTTGGAACGGAAATTGTGATAACACAAGTATAATTTCCTTTTTTAAAGGATCAATAAAGATGATTGAAATTGAACTTGAATTGAAATTGTATAGTAATTATGTTCGTCTAGATCTCACTAGGTCACTCAGTATAATATATGAATTAATTAATCAGAACACAACATATCTCTAATGCGCGTGTTGTCCTTTTTTTTCTTTTCTTTTTGCTTTCTTTTCTAGTTTTACTCTATAACTGTGGCGTCGGTAAACCAAAACCAATGGTAAACCATTGGACATGGTCGAGTCGTGGACTTGCTTCCTGCTTTCATTTTATTCCAGCGTTGTGCCCATGCGCTTAATAGTACTAATAGTACGTTTTCTTCACTCCGTCCGAGAGTGAATGCCGTAAAGCCTATGGCAGACAAGCAGTTAGGGATGGGGTGGATGCGGGTGGAGCTAGACTATCTTCTCCGTTAAGATCTTCCACCTATGAATATGTCTGAAAGATCCTTTTTCTCATACTTCCAGCAAGAAATCTACGAATTTTTTAAATGTGTTATTTATTCTATACAGTACATCGTATATCGTTTTCTAATACTGTGAGCTAACCAATGACCTCTGATGCATTCTTTCTTGAAAGCTGATTTTTCTGACACCATGAGCTAGTTAATGATCTCTAATACATTATTTCTGAAAACCCTTTTCTGACACTATGAGCTAGCCAAAGATATATGATGAATTCTTTCTGAAAACCCTTTTCTGACACTATGAGCTAGCCAAAAATCTCTGATGCATTATTTATGAACGCCCTTTTCTGACACTATGAGGTAGCCAAAGATCTCTGATGCATTCTTTATGAACGCCCTTTTCTGACAATATGAGCTAGCCAAAGATCTCTAATACATTATTTCTGAAAGTCCTTTTCTGACACAGGGAGCTAGCCAAAGATCTCTAATACATTATTTCTGAAAGCCCTTTCTGACACTATGAGCTAGCCAACGATCTCTAATACATTATTTCTGAAAATCCTTTTTCTGACACTATGAGGTAGCCAAAAATCTCTGATGCATTTTTTATGAACGCCCTTTTCTGACACTATGAGCTAGCCGGAAGATCTCTGATGCATTCTTTATTGACGCCCTTACTGACACTATGAGCTAGCCAAAGATCTCTAATACATTATTTCTGAAAGTCCTTTTCTGACACTATGAGCTAGCCAATGATATCTAATACATTATTTCTGAAAGTCCTTTTTCTGACACTATGAGGTAGCCAAAAATCTCTGATGCATCATGTCTGTACGACTTTTTCTCACGCTATTACTGTCTTTGTTACTTTGAAACGAACCCTGTACATGATGGTGGTGATTTTAGGGTCACTATGAGCTGGCCAAGGATTTTGATACTAATACTTTATTTCTGTACATCTTTTTCTCCCACTATGAGCTAGCCAAGGACATTGATACTGATAAATCATTTCTGTACGTCTGTTTTCTCACACTTACAGCTAACTAATGTCCTTTTTTATTCGATACCGTGAGCTAACCAAATATCTCTGGTACATTGTTTCTCAATGTTCTTTTTTCTGAAACTGTGTTAGTAATGGGACGCTGATGTACTATGTACGTTTGTCCTTATTCTGACACTGTGAGCAAGTCCAGAAGTTCTGACACAATACCATTTTTTCTATGGGTTTTTTCTTCTATGACACTGTTAGTTTAGCTAGTTCAAGATTCTTGATGCATTATGTCTGTATATCTTCTTAATGCCACTCTGCCTGTTGTAGCCCAGGATCTCGAATGAATTATATATGAAAGCCCTTTTTTTTCACTCTGAGCTAGCACAGAGTCTCCGTTGCATTATATCTGTCAGCCCTTTTTCTTACTCTAGACTTGTCCAGGATAAAATGAGTGCCTAATCCTATTGGAGACGGACGGCAATCTCGGAGATCCCATGTGCCTTTGCGCATGTACAAGAACCCTCGGTGGGAGGAAATCGAAAGGAGCAGGCCATTTTGGCCGCCACTCTGGCAAAAAAATTGAATTCCTACCAAAAATGCCTATTTACAAACATCCCTACCACCTCTTGTACATCAGACTTATTGGCCAGTTCATTACTCTGAATAAATGTAGAAGAGGCAATGACCAGAGGGTGATGAAGTGTCGCCGGGCACCCATGCTTTCCTCGGAATAAAATAAGCCCAGGCGTATCCAATGACAGCAACTGTTACAGGATCGTCAATATGAACATAATAGACCGTATAGATGTAGATAGATGTTTCCATGATATCCGGTGCCATAGGTGTAAACTCTTCTCTCTCCACCTTGCTTACACTCTAGACTTACTTAGGATCTCCGGTGTTTGTATGTTGTTGTTTTTTTACACTATGGGCTTGTCCAGTATCTCTGGTGTATTACGTTTGTATACCCTTTCTTCCACTAGGGCTTTGCCAGGATCACATGTACCCGTAAATTATGTTTGTATAGCCCCTTTTCTAAATGACTAAGTACCATGATCACCGTTACCCGTATATTATGTTTGTATGTCCTTTTTCTTACACTAAGGGCTTTACCATGATCACCGTTACCCGTGTACATGTATTATGTTTGTATGTCCTTTTTCTAAATGACTAAGGGCTTTACCATGATCACCGTTACCCGTGTACATGTATTATGTTTGTATGCCTTTTTCTAAATGACTAGGGGCTTTACCATGATCACCGTTACATATTATGTTTGTATGTCCTTTTTCTAAATAACTAAGGGCTTTGATCACCGTTACCCGTATATTATGTTTGTATGCCCTTTTCTAAATGACTAAGGGCTTTACCATGATCACCGTTACCCGTGTACATGTATTACGTTTGTATGCCCTTTTCTAAGAATGACTAAGGGCTTTACCATGATCACCGTTACCCGTGTACATGTATTATGTTTGTATGCCCTTTTCTTACTTGGGCTTTACCAGGATCTTAGAATCCTTTTTCTTACACTTAGGGCTTTACCAGGATCACCGTATGTACATGTATTACGTTTGTATGCCCTTTTCTTACACTTACTTTACTCACCGTTACCCGTGTACATGTATTATGTTTGTATGTCTTTTTCTTACACTTAGGGCTTTACCAGGATCACCGTTACCCGTGTACATTATGTTTGTATGCCCTTTTCTTACTCTTTACCAGGAACCGTTACTCATGTATTATGTTTGTATGTCCTTTTTCTTAGGGGCTTTACCAGGATCACCGTTACCCGTGTACATTATTATGTTTGTATGTCCTTTTTCTTAAACTTGGGGCTTGGATCACCGTTACCCGTGTACATGTGTTATGGATGTCCTTTTTCTTGCACACTTGGGGCTGCCATTATCCACTGTATCCGTACATTATGCACGTATGCCTTGTTCTTAAACTGTCGGCTTGTCTAGAATCTTCGGTGCATTATGTACGTATGCCCCTTTTTCTTAAACTCTTGCCTATCAGGATCTTTGGTGCATTATGTATGTATGCACTGTTTCTTGAACTCTCGGCTTGTCTAGAATCTTCGGTGCTTTATGTACGTATGCCCTTGTTCTTAAACTCTTGCCTATGTAGGATCTTCGGTGCATTATGTATGTATGCACTGTTTCTTAAACTCTCGACTTGTCTAGAATCTTCGGTTGCATTATGTACATATGCCCTTTTTCTTACACTCAGGGCTTTAGCATCTCCGTTTGCATCACAAAATATCAAAAATAATATGTGTGTATGCCTTTTTTTATTGTTATGTCGTATACTTGTATTGTATGATGTCATATATTTTTTGTATTGTAAGTTATTGTCCATTTCAAGTCAATAGCATTGTGCATTTGCATGGTTTGTTCAAGTTTAATTTAGATTTGCCCCGTCCACCATTGCTTTAATCTCAGCATGAATTAAGAGGAAACAGCAAGATAACACACAGAGAAGACACGAGTAAAGGAAGAAGTAGGCCCTACCAGAACTCGCCAACCACCCGCAAATGTCGAGAAAACGTTTTTAAACTATCAGAGTTTGAACCCACGACCCTCTGTTTTAAACTTGTATTGGCTGTTATAATCATGGATGGGTATTGTATACTTTCGGGCATTTCGACGATATTTAAATGTAATTGTAGACATACGTTCTGTTCGTATTGTTATGTTCGAATTATACATGTAGAGGATGTCTTGCGTGTTAATAATGCTATCATGAGTTTGTGCTTTCTATGTCATGTCCCATTTTCCTTCAAAAGCAGCTAGTCCATCCATCCCAGCTCATTTCCTGTCTTCAGTGTGTTCCATGATAGCCTTCGTGATTGATAAAAAGGCTCAACACAGCGCCATCACCGGAGTTTTCGTGACTTGGTGAGTATTTCATAAGACTCCCAACAACCCCATTCATTATTCCTAAGGTTGACAACGAGAAGGGAAATAGATTTACCTCCCTTCTTGTCTATTGTGCTATTTCTCTACAGGAGCTTTAACTCTCTTAACATTTTTTTTTTTTTGGATTTCGCTTTCATTACATTATGTAAGATTACTATATTAATATTGTATATTTTCAGCGTTTTTGAGGGGTTAAAGTAAAAGTTGTTAATGGAGTTTTCCCCCTTCTGCCTACCTGACCATTGCTGGGCTTGCATCTTCTATATCTCTCTTCTCTCTTTCTATCTGTCTGTCTCTTTGTCTGTCTATCTCGCTTTGTCTCGCTGTGTCTCTTTGTCTGTCTATCTCTCTTTGTATCGCTGTCTGTCTCTTTGTCTGTCTATCTCTCTGTCTCGCTGTCTGTCTCTTTGTCTGTCTATCTCGCTCTCTCTCTCGTTGTCGGTCTCTTTGTCTGTCTATCTCTCTTTGTCTGTCTGTCTGTCCGTCTGTCTGTCTGTCTGTCTGTCTGTCTGTCTGTCTGTCTCTCTCTCTCTCTCTCTCTCTCTCTCTCTCTCTCTCTCTCTCTCTCTCTCTCTCTCTCTCTCTCTCACTCACTCTCTCAGCAATCCGACATCTGGGCAAGCGGGCTGTTAGTGCCACGTGTCAAAGATTTATTAGTATGTATATTATATTTCCAATACGACATGTATTAATTCATCATCATTGCCTTTTCACCCTATACCAGGGTATAGGCCACGAATAACAGACGTCCACTTATTCCTATCTTGGGCAACTCTTAATAAGTCCCTCCACAAAAGACCCCCTCTCCTCACGTCCTCTTCCACTAGCCTTCTCCAGGTTAATCGCGGCCTTTCCCTAACCCTCTCTATCCTTGTGGATTCCACTGAAGGGCATGTCTTGTATTGTAGTAGTAGTACATGTACTTCTGTGAGGTCTTCTGAGGTTGTGACCTATTCATCTCCATCTCCACTGTCCTATTTCTTCTGCCATTGGTTTCTGCGCTGTTTTCCCCAGAGTGTTTAATTTAGATTTCATCGGACTCCAGGTCTCACGTCCATATAACAATACCGATTTGACATTGGAGTTAAAAGTCTAATCTTTGTTTTAATGGTGATGATACGGTCCTTCCAGATCTTGTTTAAGTTCCCAATGTTCTTGATTTTCCTATTCTTGTCTTGATATCTGCTTAACGTATAAATTAAACACATTAAAATGACAGAGGAAAGCGTCTCAAATTACTGTTTTACAAATTTTCTTTACTTTTTAGAAGAAATTTTTTTTTTTTTTAAATTAATTCTAAAAATCTAAAGGACAGAGCTTCTTTTTCAAGTTAATTGATTCTACTACTTGTACCAACCTGAATAGTGAAGAAAAACTATCTAAACTAATAGTAATATATTACTATTATTACACTGGGAGTGCAAGCTGTGTTGGAGTTGGAATTGAAGGTTAATCAGTTTGTGAAAGAGAAAGGGGAAGTAACTTATATAAATCAATTCATTTCCTCATGTTTCCATCGGTTGTAGTCGCAAACCATGAAACTAATCTTGTACTTGTAGGCTACCGTAGAGTTCATGCAATAGTAATAATAGGAATATCTTATTTTTTACTTGGTATAAAACTAAGATCATAATGAGGAAAAGATGAATATGACATATTAATATTATTAATTCTACTCTGTCTGTCTCTGTCTGGAAACCTCGCTGTATGTCACCAGTGTTTTTTTAAGATTACATGTACTTTCCAATCACTTGAGCTACTTCAAGTTGTTTCTTGACCTCTGGCACAGTGAACTATCTCTAACTCTAACTCTAAGATTTTAAGGTGGGGGGGGGGGGGGGAGGGGGTGTTTATTTTCTCTTCTGGATTGCTCTCTGTTTTTCTTATAAAAATTTGATAATCGATATGACTGCTTCAATTCAAAATCAAATAATACATGCATGTGCTGCAATAACTTACATATTTATATATATATATATATATATATATATATATATATATATATATATATATATATATATATGTATACATGTACATGTACTTGAATTTGGGGACTAACTGAAAAAGTTTTTCTTGCTTTTTTATTTTATTTTTGGTTTTAATATGGTGGTACATGTACTTAGTTTCATTTGGTTTTGTTTGCTCCAGATTTGTTTTCGTATGTCTTATTGGAGGTTTACTTTTTTCTTTGTAAATTGTTTTTTTCTTTGTTTTTTTGGCTTGTTTTTATTAAAATCAATCAAGAGGAAAAGACAGAAAACCAATGGTGGAAGTGGGAGGAAGCATAATGAAGTTGAAAGAGCAAAGTGACCAATAGCTGATTTTTAAATTCAGCATTTCTATGATTATTTAGATCATTATGATAATCTTATTACTACATGTAGGAATATAGTAAATTTAAGAAGAATTATTATCGCTGTTGTACTAGCCGCAGAGACTGATAGTACATGGATTGTGTCAATAGTATCATACTAATGGTGGCAAAAGTAGTAAAGAAATCATGGCAATAGTGCTAGATGAAAATGTGATAATGACGGTCGTCTAAATAAATCATATGGCATGTGGGGGGAAAATTCTGAGCGTTGCTAGGATTAACTTATTTCTTCATTTAAATCTTTTTGATGCCTGGTTTTATTTTTGAAACAGAACAAAAGAAAAAAAACAAGTAACAATTTTTATCTCAATGTATACATTATTAATTATTATGGGGTTATCTCAAAGTAAAGCAAAGGATTTTGATTCGATTTAATTTTACCCATCACAACTACAGTGATTTTGTGGGGTTTTGGTAAAATTTTAATTTTGCCCAGACTACCTTAATTAAACAGCCATGGGATCATTCACATTACCACAATGCATAGAAAGTCGTAATCTACTTGCGACACCTCCTTTTTATCATCCTTCTCCCATGGTCCTAGGTGTTGATCCACCTTCCTTACTATTACTGTACTCGAAAAAACTCAAACATCGGGTCTTAAACCTTTGGTTGAGAGGCCGACACCTTGCCTAAATTAAGAGTGCTTATGTTTGTTTGCTTCATTACGATTTTCCCAGTTCCCCATGTACGGTGATCTCAACGGGAATCAAGGAAATAGTAAGATAACAAACAATGTGTCCAAGTTTTTGTTGGTTTCATTGCAATGTGTAGTGATTTCAGGGTGAATTAAATTAAAAGAATAAGAGTAAGAGTAAGAAGTAAGAAACAACAGCTTTTATTGTTTTGTTGTTTTTTCTCATTGAAACTTACCCTGTCACCCATTTGCTGCCATCTCAGGGTGAATTATGAGGTGCCAGAAAGACTAAAGATACATTGCATAAATCTTGTGAAAGAGAGCAAAGGAAAAGAGTGAGACCTACCAGTAGAATATGTCAATATTAAGACATGAAGAGAAACAAAACACTAAGAACATAATCAAAAATAATGCAAACAAAAGCAGTCAACTTATAGAAGATGCAATCAGAGTGCTTTATTTCCACCATTGAGCACACACGTCAAAGCTCTCCTACTGTAATTTGTACTTTGTAGTAACAGAAAAGACAATATGAAAAAAATAATAAATAAAAGTATTAAAAGTAAAGGAGTAATGAACTGAAAGATTCATGAGAATTATAAACATAAAAACAAACTATAATTATTACTTTCAAATGCTCTGTTGGCTTTTGTCTATTGTTTGTTTTAATTCTAAACAAATGATTCATTCAGTTTTCATGATTTTTTAAAAGAAAAGAACAAATTGTATGCATTTCAGTGGTCAAATGGTAACCTTTCAAATTTCAAAGAGAATGTTTAATTCCATCCAGAGCCTTCAATGTATGCATTCACTCACTCAAAAAACAGAATTTCAATGTAATATTGTGCATAATATATTTAATTTAAGATTCTCGAATGCCCCATACTTGCAAATTATAAATATTCTAATTCTATTGATGTACTACATATATAGGATTCATGAGGTGCCTGTCAACACTGATGGCAGTGATGGGGAACAAAATCAATCGTAACCTATGTAGGAATAAATTTTAAGTTAGTATAAAAACAATCTATAACACAAGTGTGTCAAATGATAATACATTTGTTAAATTTTCCCTCAATCAATTACTGCACTGCATGGGAATGACAAAAAAAGTATTATTAAACAAAAATTTAAACCTAAGATTACTAAAAAATATGCAAGAGAACCTGAGTAATATCTGTCATGAACAAACACTAACCAAGAACATGGTAAAAAGATATCATAAATGGCATAAGCTGTACTTTTTTTTTTTTGAAGGTCTCCCTTGCTGAACAAATTTTGCACACATTCAACATTATACTCAAGTTATAGTTATATAGCAAATAATAATTCATCAAGACCAGCCATATTTTCAAACGCACACAAAATTCACACTCTCTCAGTCATAACATCTATGTAGGCTACTTTTAATTTTTCCTTAAGAGAAAAATGAGAGAGAAAACAAAACATACAAATACATATCGTGCGAGTCATAGCTGCACACTTACATAACTTTTTAATCCATTTAACCAATTCTACAAACATAGGGACATCATTCACATACGCCAGCTGTCTCTATACAAACACACAAGAGCTAATCTTCAGTCCATTCAAACGGCTCTGGTGGTTCAGGCTCCTCCTCATCTTCTTCACCCTTGGGGCCTCCGGCCTGCACTGTCTCCACAATATCCTCCTCTTCTCCCGGCTTGGCATTCTTGAGAATGATGATGCCGCCATGGGACAGGTCCTTGGACAGGGAGTGTAACGCCCCTGCTCCAGCGAGGACCTTAAGTTGTGCCTTCATCGTGCGTGCCGGGTTGGGCAGCAGTTCAAATGTTGCCTCTGGCTCTTTCTCCTTCACTCACGCACCTCAGATTTCGATGTGGTGTCTTCTTCAGACTTTGTCTCTTTTTCAATCTGCAGCAGGACGGGAGACGGGAAAAGGGGGTGAGGCAAAGAGGAAAAAAGACTTTAATAAATTTCCAAATAAATATATAAAGTACGTATCTTAAAGATGTGTAATTTAAAATTAATTTCAAACTTATTGTAATTGGTTCTTAAAATATTAAAAAGGGGATTAAAGAATACAATATCAACAAATCACCAACGAAATAAAATTAAATTCAAAAGATGGAGAGAGAGAGAGAGAGAGAGAGAGAGAGAGAGAGAGAGAGAGAGAGAGAGAGAGAGAGAGAGAGAGAGAGAGAGAGACAGACAGACAGACAGACAGACAGACAGACAGACAGAGAGAGAGAGAGAGACAGACAGAGAGAGAGAGAGAGAGAGAGACAGACAGAGAGAGAGAGAGAGAGCGAAAGGAGAAACACAGACTGGTCATTTCTGGCATCATGAAGGAAGAGCAAAGTAATCACGATGATTGCCTCATTTCAGAGAAACAGAATGATAGTGAACAAGAGCCATTTACTGTGGCCTAATCATCCTAGTGTTGATCTGGCAATTAAAGGCTGTGGCACAGAAAATTAAAAGTGGAAGAAAGAAGAAAAACCGGTGAAAATTTCTAGCCCTTCTTAGATATACTCAAACCTAGTCATACCCCTGCCACTTAACCGCCATTCTCACTTACACTGCAGCCAGCTTTTCACCTTTCTACAGATCAGAGAATATCATAATACATAAAAAATGAAATACATTTAACTGACATTCGCAAATGATGTTGTTTATGTTCAGTTCCTTCATGACTATTGTAAAATACAATTCCTTATACAGTGGAACTCGGTTATAACGAGAGCCCCGGTCCAAGCAAAAACTCTCCGTGTAAGCGTTAGAATTCAAAGTACTAGAGCTCTCGTTATTCCCGGGCCTTCTTTTTTGAGAATTCTAATTTTTAACTTCCTGATCTCCTGTGGTGTAGTGCAGGCCAATGAAAAACACATGTGTATTTGCTAGCCTCGATCGATAATCATTTGTACTGTATACACACGTGTACTATTGTACTGTATGGTACTATTGGTACTCGTTCTTTGTTACCTTCTCCCGCTCTATGACTTGATTGTGAATGCGTGTTGTGATATGTGTATGGATGAATGTGTGTATTAGTTGAAAATTGTGATTTTTAATTTCAGATAACCATTTCGAGTTCTTGTTATTCTGGGTCTCTGGATCGCTTAGTGTCGTTAAAACAGCTCTTTTCCAATAAAGAAATAATAAGAGAAAAAAACGGGGATTTGGAAAAGTCTCATTATTAACGAGCTCTTCGTTATTTCCAATGTCATTAAACATGAAGCACCACTGTACTGCCAACAAGCATTATGCAGAAGGCCTACATTGTTGTATTGTCAGATTTAACATTTCCCTAATTCTTGTAGATCTGAATGTATTTGTCATTTTACATCGTTAAAATATCAGTCATTCCCTTTATGACACCGATATTCCACTGGCCCAAGAGCTGGCGGTATAACAAGGTTTGAATATATATGTATATAATATTATATTATATAAAAGAAAAGGAGGTTAAGAAAACTCACTGAGGCTTCCTTCTTTTCCTGTCCAGGATCTTTCTTTTCGTCATCCACTTCCATCGATTCAACATTGGTTGACGCATCCTTCTTCTTTTCCAAATCTTTCTTCTTTTGCTTTGCAGTGATAGAGAGGACGGCAGTCTCAACTTTCTCTTTCGTCTTGTCCTTCTTTTCCTCTAAGACAGGTGGGTAGGAGTACATTGATGGCTTAGCATTCGACTTGAACTCCACCTTGGGCATTTTGAGATCTTTGTTAAGGCCAATGATACAGGAGGGTTTGAAGGCCAGAGATAGGAAATGGCAAAAGATACCAGAACCAGTGTTGACAAAATACCAACATGCCTACAACAGCTTCCATATTAGTGTGACCTGTGCGAGACAGCAATGAGACCGTGCAATTTCGGCCGCCAGCATCGATAATACCCTCGAGTATTGAGCCAAACTTAGCCATGACGTCTTCATGCTTGTCTGCGATGACCTTAGCATACATCTGTCGAAAGTGTGTTACTTTGGGGCAGGTAGATTCATTCTGCTGCACGAGGATGAGGGCAGAGGCTATAAGAGCGCCTTGACGTACATAGTTGACAGGGTCGTTGGTCATTGGCTCCAAGAGGTTGATAGCCTCATGAGACCAGTTCCAGCACAAGCAATACCAAGAGCCATGGCGGCTCCAAAGGGACATGTGGGTTGTAACTTTCTGACAGTAGAGACACAACACTTGGGCACTGCTCTGGAGTTCTATACAACAAGAAGCCAAGACATGTAACAGCCACACGACGAACATCGTCATTCACATCGCTGACAGCAACATGGAGCACTCTACGGATAGCCTGGTTATTTCCAGTGCCACAATAAGCCAACGCCAGCGTGTACATGGCAGACCAGCGCAAAGTGGATCTTTATCCTGATCAAAGACTCAATCAGTGCATCTGCTTCTTCTTGACGATCCATACATGGTGAGAGCGATTCCAACAGCCAAGCCACGAAGAATCTTCTCATGCTGAGTTTCCTGAGCATACTGTACCATGTCAGTTATGGCAGAGGAGGATTTAGTCCCAAGCATGACAAGACCCATGGCAATACCCGCAGCCTCTCCAGTCACAGCGTCATCCTGAAACAAGTTGAATTTGAGCTGTTCGTAGATGTCCTGGCGGGCCGATCCCATAGCTGCCAGCCCAAGGCCCAGACATCCACCATGATGGACCATATCTGTAGATGCGTCTTTCAATTGAGTCAGAGGTAATCCAGAAATTTCCCCACCATGATTTGCATGGATCAGACCAAGAGCATAAAGACCGCCACCTTCAGAGTATGAAGAGCCAGGTCCCATATCCTTTGGGAGATATTGGGACATCAGGTTGAGAGCTTCTTTCTCATGACCTTTGTGGATAACACCTAAACTGGCAGTTGCTGTAAATTTGGCCCAATTAGTCGCCCTTGGAAAGCCATTCAAGATTATCACGGAGAAACTGATCAGATGTTGTACCACAGTGCATGAAAGAGTTAGCCAGGACCGTAGCAGAATGTGTAATAGAATTTCTCACACTCTCCTTTGGTATTTTTCAGGATGAGCATATCAGTTTTGTTGTTCTTGATTAAGAACTGAAGCCGCAAAATATAGTTATCTCTCCACACAATATCGTGTACACTCTTTCAATTCTCTCCTGTTGATCTTTTTCTGCAGGACTTAAACTACTGACATCCTTTGAGGGGGCTTTTGGTTCACTTTCAGCTGGAGCTGGAGCCGGTTGGAACTGGAGCTGGAGCTGGAGTAGCAGTATCGTCTGTTTCCATGGGAGTTTCTTTCTCTTCTGTTTTTGTATCTGCAGGTTTTTTCGTGGACTGAGGCGTAGGCACAGAAATGGGAAGCGGGGCGGCAACTCGCAAAGCAGCTTGTACCCGCTGGAGAAATTGCTGAGTGGCACTTTCATAAAGATCGAATCCAATCTGGTAGGCTGTTAGTACAGAGTCTTCGTTACCTTTACAAAGCTGAACAAGAATATCTGCCACTGCTTGTGCATCGTCGAGAAAAATGTAACACTGGCAAACATTGATGTAGTCAGGTGTCCCAAGACCCATGTACAAGGACGTCAATACATGCAAGATCGTGCTGCGAAAACTTAGGCTCTGAATTAAGGACATGCATACTTTGAAAGCATAGGAAAGCATCCCGGATATATCATCTGCTGTCTTGACGGCTTTTTCAAATATGTCAATCCTCCTTGTCTCAAGAGAAATGCCGACCGCTTGCTTAAACTGTTTATCGTCAAAGCATCGCTGGAACATACGATTGACAATGGCCTCCAACCTGGGATCAATCTCCTTTTGGTCCTTCTCGTCCACAGCATCCGCATTGTGAACCCTTAGCTTTGTGTAATGATCTATGCACTTGGCAATGATGGTTTCCACAAACTCAGACGAATCATTGACATTGAACAGAGAGCCTGCTCCAAGGGCGTAGGTCAGCGACTCTTCAAAAGCTCCTAGGTGGTAGTAAACTTTAGAGGCCACCAGGGCAGCCAGTTCATTGGATTTGAAACTGGTATCCTCATACAGTACCTCAATCTTGTCGACACTCTCGGAAATTTCAGCCCAGAAGACATCCACAATGTTGTCCAATTTGGTGAGGGCAAAGGTCTTCAGCTGAGGTTCAGGCTCTTCCAGGAGTGAGATCACTCCAGCTGGCGAAGAAATAAAAACCTTTTTGTAAAATCTACCCTTGAATCCAAATCTGTAGTATGGATAATCTAACATTACTAACAATGTAAAGTTATTAACCCACAAACTGGCTGTCGCAACATAACATTGACTCAGAATCACATTGTCCAAACCACACATAAGTCTGTTTTGGAAAGAGAATCTTTAGAGTAAAAATAAAGGGTAAGTGGAAATTGTGACAGAGGTCAGTCGAATTTTTATTTTATTTATGGGACAGTGAATCTGATAATGATCATTCATAAGTCTTTAAATGTGTGGTTAGGACAAATAAAATTCAAAACCAACAATATGTCAATATGCATAACACTCACATGCAATGTCATGTGAAAATTTATACTGATTTGCTCCACTTAGCATAGAGATCTAAGTGTGCTATAATTATTTATAACAAAAAGAAAACTGAGCAGAGTGAACAGCTTTGTTTTTTATTTCCTTTCACTTTGCATGAATGTCATAACCATTTATTTTTCTTGACGAAGACTCAGATGAGCTTCAAAATATGAATAGTATTATAATTATTTGCAGTCGTTGGTATATAAGGTAAAAAGCAATGGCGACAGAATACATCCTTGTGCAGGTTCGACATTGGTTTTTATCTTTCAGAGGTAAATTTGTTTAATAAACCCATTGCGATCGGTTGGCGAGAAAATGGGGTTATCGACAAGATAGAAAGAGAAACCTAACAACTGTTAGCAACAAAACCTAATCAAAATCAAAGACTATGACAGGGTTTATTTGTTTTTGTGCGTGTCCACCGTTCGTTCCTCTACCATCTGATACCTTCGACTTCAACCCTCTTTCACTTCCCCTCGCCGCCCCTGTCCTCTTGCTCGAACTAGATCTATACAAAAACATGTTTTTATTTCTTCTATAGCCACCTACTCACACAAAACGATGTCAAATTTTTCATGCAAAGAGTGATGTGACTTTATTGATCGATAACTGCTTAGCGGAATCATGGATGTGCTTTTTTTGTTTGTTTCTCCTCACTTTTGATTGTGTACTATTACTATTAAATACTATTGTATCAAGATACAAAGTATGCATAGCGGGGGCGTACGCAGTCATCATCGTTTTAGGCCTTCCAGGCGTCTAAATCTCCCATATATTACTTATTACATAATTCTCTCGCCTTATATGTTGAAAACATAAATAATAAATTTTGAAAGCGTTAGATTGATTGCCGAATTTGTCAACACATGTTTCACTTACGGTAAGCCAAAACAGGTTTGATTACATGCAAGTGAATCTAACCTGAACGGCTTCTTAAATCTATAATGATCCGCAAGGCTTTCTGAGAAGTTATGATTTGCCAACATTGCCGGCAAACTTTGACTCATGGACAATACACACCTTTTTATATCTACATTACCGCTAAAGAATACCGCCTTATCAAGAGGGCTAATCATGAGACTGGTAAAACGTTTACAAAAATGCTCATATATATAAACGAGACACCTGCACTTCTCTGTAACAACAAGTCTCGATAGTCCAATGCTACCGTCTCAGTCCCAGTCCCCCTTGTCATTGTCACATTTGAACTGCTCGTGTTCATCAATCTGCCACATCAGTGTTCAGTCCCATCCGTTGTTACAAGTGTCACACGATCTCTGATTGACCCACATTGAAAGTAGCTTCTCGCACTACCTCTTTTATTTTACTTTCTTTCTTTCCACAAAAACCAAGCCCAAACTTTTATCTCACCCCTTCAAAATAAAACCCTCTTTATTATATCCCTTGGGTGGTACCCTGACTATGGAAGTCCTTCCTGGCAAAAGTCTATCCGTCATACTTGCGAATAGCGCTGGCCTTATTAGTATTTTGTTTATATGGCATGATTATTATGTCATTATGACATAATCATGAGTTTGATAGTTTGAGATTTCGTGAGAGTTTGAGATAACCGTGAATTCGACTTCTTCGTGTCCGAAATTGAGATTTGCATGCTGCATTTGTGCACTGTAACTTTGATTGTAGATCTAGAATCTAGATCTAGACTAGATCTTAACCCAAGTAGAGCTCGTGTTGTTACCGGGAAGTGATCTTCTTACAGTGAGGGGTTGCCCCAGCCATTTCATGAAAAAACAAGTTGCGCAACAGATGAAGCTGGATTTAGACTTAGTTTGGACAATGAGTTCACAGATGATAAAAGACCTATAAAACATGCATTTTTTATAAGTTGAAAGAATAAGGAATGCATATTGAGATGTTCTTGCAACAAGAGAAACTTAAACAAGGACTAAACATTAGCAGCGATAGCCGTGTAATCAACTTACACCTCTCACGAAGTGTGTTGAATGGGACAGTGTCACTTTGACGAATGATAACAAGGCTATCGGGAAAGCCACGCAGCTTAAAATAAATTGTAATCTCATTGGCTGTTATTCAACTATGAACTCAAAGGTCAAACTACTTCATAAACCATGTAAGGAAAGTGGAAATTTCTATTCAAGAAGCCTAGGTGTCTCGCCTAAATATAGGGCATGCATGCTTCCGATGCCAATACGGCAGCCCTAAATATAGGGCCTGCGCTCTTCCGCGCGGATGGCAACACGCCCTTTATTTAAGGCCGCTTTTTCTTGAGTTAAGATCTAGATTAGAATTAGATCTCTAGACCTAAAGACAGCTACAACAATTACAATAATAATATACATGAAAATAATCTACAATCTGACCCTTCCTGTTTGGAATGATTGAATGAGTTAAAATGAGGTTTCATTTGTCTTGAAGGTGGTTGTAGTCTATTGTAAAATAAAACGAACTTCCTCTCACTGTTTATATTGGTCTGAGAAACAAAGCGTTTTTGCGTCATAGAGTCAATCATATTTTTATAGGGCCTTTTCAGTCTTTCTGTCAAGACACTTCGTAGTTATGACCTGGAATATGAATAGAAACGGATGTTAATTATAAACTTACCGGCTGAAGTTATATTCATGATGGATCAATGATTCACTGCCTTTATTTTTTAACCTTGTTTTTCTGTGAAACAAAATAAAGATTGACCACGTAAAAAGAATAACCCAAAGAGAGAATGTCTCTCCTGTGAGGAACTGTAATGGCAGCTCTAAGCTAAAAGTGGTTTCTTTACACCGGTGACTGTGACAAGCACATTTTGGAAGAAGTGTCTAGAGCGACGCTCATACTACTGTCGATGAGCGATGCGATAGCTTTCAAACAGCCCCGCATTTGACGAGAACTGCGTCGAAATGACTATCGAGTGAGAAGGTGATAACACAAAAAATTGAAAAATACCGAAAGAGCACGGAGAAGAAATACAACAATAAGACAAAACAGAAAGCAAACAAAGAAAGAACAGCAAAATAAAGTGAAAATGTTACAAACTACTTCGGAGAGGGGAGTTTTGAGGTCACTGAAGAAGGAAGTTTGTCCTGATTCTTGCATGAAAGTAGACTCAAAAGACAAGCAGCAAAGAGATGTGACAATAAGGAAGGTAGCCATATAAATACCAAAAGGAGCTACCGTTGAAGTGGACTAAAATATCGGTTGTTGTCTGACGACGGGTGAAACCTGATACGTCATGTGCGTTCATGTCTTTAGTACGTTCTGGCTTCTTTGATCGAGTTGTCCCTTATCATTGTCAGGGCCTTTTTCCACTTTTGACTTCAGTCCACTAAGACTAGTGGAAATACAGAATATAACACAGCAAATGTTAATTTTTATTTAAGGCATTCATTGGTGTTATTCAATGTACATTAAGGTAAGCAATCGATCATGATGTTGATATTATATAAGGTCAGAAAGATTGACAGATTATGCCTCTTTCAGTGAAGTTTATATTGTCGAGTGGGAGAGGCTTACGGCTCCACTCAGAACTAAAAAAAAAAAAACACTGCAACTCAAGCGCACCTTCTTTCTTTGGGTTGAGTTGCGTCGAGATGAATAAACATGAGGAGGCTTCAACTTTCTGTCCCCCCGCCAAGCTAGGTTGGTGTTCATTTAGAACTAGTATAGTCTGGGAGTTGGAAAAAGTGCTACAACCCTTTTACTAGCAACTCGCTTACATCGAGAAGGTTGGTTGTGACTCCTAACTCTTGGTAAAGTAAAATCTTCTCTTTGCTGTTCAGTACGCCCATAAGCGAGTATGTGCTTGTCTTAAGCCTTTTTGTACATACAGTGACAAGGATAAATTTGGTTGAACGTTTGGGCCATTATGTCCTTCGGCCTTCAAATAGAATCCCCCAGGCTTAGTTGATTACCAGAGTAATCAATTATTCTAAGTTATTTCCCCGGGCGGTGGGAGGTCAACATTTTTCTAACAGCGTTTGGCCGATATGTGACCGGTCGGGACTTTGAGCTAAAATTTACCCGCGGCAAGTGAAACTCTCCCTGGGAAGCATGATTTGTATGTAGCCCGCCGCTCCTCTGAGGAGAGGACATTGGGATTTTTTGTCAGGGATAAGGGCTGGATGCCTGAAACCAACGTCAACTACAAGAAAACCAAGACTCTTCGCAATGACAAAACCTGCAACACTCTGCCAATAACCCTAAAAGTAGAACCGCTATATGGACAAATTTTGGATACATGATTGATGGCAAGGAGGTGTGTGTCAAAACCAGATACAGAAGGCACGACAATCATGTTTAAACCTTAACAAGGTATGGTCCAGCAAGAATTTATCAGAAAGAATCAAACTAAGATATTCAACTTAGATGTCAGTCAGTGCTAACATATGAAAACATGGAAAACCCAAAAACTACCCTACAAAAAGAATCATTCATAGATAGATGTCTGATGAAAATTTTCAAAATATTCTGGCCTGAAGTTATCTCAAACATTAGTCTATGGGAAAAAGAACTGAACAAGTATCAGCTGAAAAAGATTTAAAACGAAAGAAATGGAGGTAGATAGGCCACACGCTTAGAAAGGACCCAACACAATAACAAGACGGAGCCTTACATGGAACCCATAGGGTAAAAGATCGAGGGGCTCGGCCAAATGCTACATGGAGAAGAGAACTGAAGGTAGGAGATGAAGAAGACGGGGGAAACATGGAAGTCTATGGAGAGGCTGGCCCAGGAGAGAAGGGATTGGAGATTATTGTTGGATGGCCTTTACTTCCCAGCGATCTAAAAAAAAAAAAGGCAGAAGAAGAAGAGGCAAGAAGGTTGGCCGATATCTGACCGGTCGGACTTTGAGCCAAACTTTACCCACGCCAAAGTGAAACTCTCTCTGAGAAGCGTAATTTGTATGTAGCCCATCGCTCCTCTGACTCTGGAGGAGGGATAGTGGATTTTTTTTTGTCAGGATAAGGGGCTGGAGCTTCCCCGCCTGCCAAACCAGGTCATATTCCTGAGCACAGGCCAACAATGGCTGGTTTATAATAAAACCGTCAACGACCAACAGTAAACATGATCCTGATAGGGAGCAGCCATTGAAATGGGGGGGGGGGGGGGGGCTCTTTTTATCAATGTAACTATGAGTTCCTCCTGATCGCCGAAGAAGTAAGCCAAATGATCCACACCTGACCTCAAAGCCAACTGAGGTCGTAAACAACTGTGTCGCGGTTTCAAAGGCTCTCTGAGCTCAGTCGTCCCATGCCCATTAAGAAGAAGAATACAGATAATGCCCTAGTTGTTAAGCCAACTTACTTACTTAAGTTAATGACACACGATAATATGAAAGCCCCATAGGAACAAAGACGAGACAAATACAAGGAATAGCACCCATCGCCTCGCCATGAAAAAGAAAGCGTGCTGCCAACCGAAACTACGCTCCTTACTCACTTACTGACTTAGGCTCATAGCTCTGGGATAAACATAGGTCATCGACGACACCCCGCCATCGCATTCTGTTCTGGGTTGCTTGCTGAACTTTTTGTTCAAGTGGTCGCCTGCATCTTTATCTGGTATTTAGTATCTCGCCTCCTGATGCTGCGAGGTCCGCTCTCTTTTGATTCCTTGCGGGTTCCATATCAGAGACTGGCGCGTAGTGCTGGATGCTGGTTTCTGAACAAAGATCTGTTAGCCACTGATTATTGTCCTGCTCGTTGTCATCTGTCTTCATTTATTATCTTTTCTGGTCATATGATCTTAAAAATACGTCCCAGATAGGTGTTAATGAATGTTGAATTTTCAGCTCTTGTCCTGACCATTCTCCACTCACAGCCATAGAGCAGGACCGACTTCACATTTGAATTAAAAGATGCGTATCTTTGTTTTCATATCATGTATACGAGCCCATGTGTTCTTGAACATGATGGATACTTCTCGAGGTCATTACTGAGATCAATACGATTGGCTAATGTTGTGTAAACCTGATTGTTTCTGTTTAGACATCATATGTCGGCTTGTGCGATATTGCATAACATGTCACTATGTGAAATAAAAACATGTAAACAAAAGAAAGGAAAACTGGCTTATTCATGGGACGAGGGTTGGGGACGGGGGAGGGGGGGATTCTTCCCTTTTCCTCATAATAACAACATAAAGAGATGATCAAACAGAGAGATCGTTAATACAAAAACATAAAAGACTAATGATCCGTTAACTTTCAAAAAGAGTTGAGAACACAATAATGTAACTACATGGAAGACATGTCCTCCTGATGAGTCTGGACCCTCACGACATTAAGATGTTTTGATCACAAACATAGGAAAACAGATAGCAATGGGATAGCCCCGATGAGGACGGACGGCAAACTTTTAACATCGGTTCATTATATCTGATTCCAATCAGTATTTTCTAAAGAAGTAACCCTTGTCCCTCAAATAACTAACAGAAAATCGTTGACAAAAGCAGCGAATGGAAACCAACTTGTCATAGCAGATAACAAAATCACCCAGAAGATAACGAAATACGAAACTTTGAAACCTGGTCCTACAAAAGCTTGTGGACCAGACAACATCCAACCTAGAGTGCTAAAGGAGCTAACGGACACCATATCACATTGTCTCTGTGTGATATGCCAGAAATCGCTTGACACCGGTGGAGTTCCCAAAGACTGGCGAACTGCAAATGATGCTCCCATTTACAAGAAATGGCAACGACATGTAGCTGCAAATTATCGTCCGGTATCCCTCACATACATCTCAAACAAAATCTTGTGACATAGTAATAAGTCACATCATGAAATACTCAGATAAACATGATATTCTGTATGGCATGCGACATGGATTCAGCAAACGATCCTGCGAAACACAACTGATGAGTTTCATATATGATGTGTCTAAGTCCCTAGAGAGGCCAACAAATAGATGTCCTGATCATGGATCTCTCTAAAGTTTTTCGATAGAGTAGATCACAATCTCTTGTGCCACAAACTTAGCCAGTATAAAATAAATTAAATAATCAAGAGATGGATTGGCAGCTTCTTGAAAAACCGCACTCAATCAGTAGTCATTGAGGGTGAATCCTCTTGTTCCACCCCAGTTGAGTCTGGTGTTCCACAAGGCTCAGTCCTTGGACCCACTTTATTTCTATTCTACATAAATGAACTAACAGAAAATCTGACGTCGAAAGTGTGGCTCTTTGCTGACGACATAATTGTCTATCTAATAGCAAAATCACAAGCTGGTGCTGCGACTCTGTAAAAACGACCTTGATAAACTGGATGTATGTACAAACACTCTAATGTTAATACTATTATGATGTATATCAGTTGTCTAAAAGTTGATGTTGGGACAGTATTCTATCGTGGTACCACCTGAAGTATTAGTTACACCACTCCTCTGCATAGGAGTCACCATACAATTAAATTTAAACTGAGATGAGCACGTAACAAACATCGTAACAAAAGCCAACAAGACTATGAAGTTCCTCAGAAGAAACCTGAAGATCAAGACAACAAAAACGAAGGAGAAAGCATACAAATCGTTAGTTTGACCACTTACTGAATACGCCAGTACTGTCTGGGATCCCTACATGAAGTTCCAGATAGACCAAATAGATATGGTACAAAGGATGGGTGTTTGTTTTACAATAGGAAAGCACCATGACACCATGGCACCTCAAATGTAAGCAATGTCCTAGAGCAATTTACTGGTAATCCCTTCAATCAAGAAGAAAACGTTCGATGGTGTATAGGATCAAAAGCAACCTGGTGGCCATTTCAAACCCTGACCTCCAAAAGCCTACACGATCCTCAAGAGCAACCCACCGTATGAGTTTCATCCCACTTTCTAGCACCAAAAATTACAGAACCTTTTCATTCTACCCACGAACTATAATAAACTGAACGCCTGGCCAAAAGAAATTGCATCCGCACCCACGTTAGACTCCTTCATACACATACTATATCATTCTCCATCAACAATTCAAATTTTATCCTCAGCCATTGTCTATTAATTTTCAACATTTGATCACCACAACATGTCGGAATCTTCAAGTGTGAAGGATAATCTTAAATGTCAAAATCAGATTAAAATTGACGCAGGCACTCTTAATTCTTATTAGATTAATGATCAGTAGCAGACACATATCTTGTTTAAATAATACGACTGATTTTGGTCTCTTATATATCTATCCAAAATTATTTGAGACACGACATTTTATAAACTATTCCTCCAACGTTTTACTCAATCCATACACAATTTCATTGACTAAAATCCCCAATAAATTGTTAAACAAAATCATAATCATCAGAATAATTATTACACGTGTTAGGCTATGACCATTTAGCATTATCATCATTATTATTACAATATTATCAATAATCATCACTTTAAGTTTTTATTATTATTATCACTATATTATTATCATTATTATTATTCTTAATATCTTGTTGTATGTTACTTGATCGCTGTCGGTTGGTTTGGTGTGTGCATATATGTATCTGTGTGTGTGTGTGTGTGTGAGAGAGTGAGAGAGAGAGAGAGAGAGAGAGAGAGAGAGAGAGAGAGAGAGAGAGAGAGAGAGGGGGAGGAGGGAGAGAGAGAGAGAGAGAGAGAGGAGAGAGAGAGAGAGAGAGAGACAGACAGACAGACAGACAGACAGACATACATACAGACAGACAGACAGACAGACAGAGACAGAGTTGTCTCTTGTTGGTTATTCAAGATATGTCATCTAGAATATGTATTTTGTGTCATACATGTATTGCAATTTCTAATCATGAAATAATCAATTATATTATATTTTGTTTGTGATAGGTTATGAAATGAATTGTGACTAAAGCAAAATTCCTTTTGGACGAATAAAGATTATATTATCTTATTATTACTACATGTATTATTATTATTAGTATCATTATTATTACAATAATATTGTTACTGGTACGATATAGATCTATTACATTGTATTGTTATCATTTTTTTTCCTTTCTTTTTCAATGTATTTTGTTGTTTGTTTTAGGTAACAAAGACCAAAACTACATACTTAATCATAAATTATTTCATGTGTGATGAATGCTGACTGATTTTGAGGTTAGAATCTGGTTGGAACGAAGACGAAACAAATGAAAAAGAATGGCAGAAAAACCATGGGCACCAGATATATTCCGAACCAGAGACCAATTCGGCGTCCTTGGTCTGGTCACGAACGGAGTGCACATCGTGAACCATATTTCATATTACCCAACTGTCTTTCATGCCCCAGTTTTGACTTTGTCGGTACTTTCGTTTGTTTCATCATGACAGTACCGATGATTGGTCGTATTTAATGGAAAAGAAAATCACGGTGCTTGTAAAATAATGATGTCTTTTCAAAATCTGACGTCAGGAGTCAGGTTGGCTACAAGAGGTTGTTGACGGATCAGCGATGCGCATGCGCATTGCCATGAAACAAAGCCGGTGCGAATTTTGAATGTAACTTTACTTTACAAACTTTGTACGAAGTACAAACGAAGTATATTCTACGAGTCGAAAGAAATAGACTGGGAATGGCTAATTCTAGATAGATTCTAGATCTATAATTAATGATTGACACTACCTTACAGTAAGGATGACAATAGAGTCTAACGAATAGAAAGAAAGCAACATAAAAAAAAAACCCCGAACACAATTTAGAGCTAGATCTAGATTTCTAGATCTGGATCTAGAGCTCAGAGTTTGATCTTAGATCTGGAGGCTGGAGGTAGACTAGATTCTAGATCTAGATCTAGATCTAACTCTAGATCTAGAAATAGAAAGCTAGCTCTAACTCCAATCTCAATCTCTAGATCTAGTTTAAGAGCTAGAAGATATTAGATCTAGACTGAGGAGCTATTATATCTACTAACTATATTAGATCTAGATCTAGAAGTAGAGAAGCTAGATTCTAGAGTTTGGTTGATTTAAAATCTAGATCTAGATCTAGATCTGATCTAGTCTTAGTCTCTAATATAGATCTAGAAATTTAGCGATCTAATATAGATCTAGAACTTAAGAATGTAAAAATCTAGATTATCTAGATCTAGATCTAGCTGAAGAATAGCTTCATGTGTTCACATTCAGAGAGATTGTTGTAGGACAACTAGATCTAGATCTAGACTGATCTAGCTGAAAGTTACTGATTAGGTCTTAGATCTAGATCTAGTCTAGAACTATTAATAAAGACAGAACCATGTAGCAGGTAGCATAGCATATCAATCTAGACTAGATTCTAGATCTACTGCATATCATTTTATAGCCATTCTATAATTACCAGTAGATCTAACTCTAGATTTAGCTCAAAAGTCATTGTGATCTAGATCTAGTAGAACTAGAATAGATCTAGACTAGATTTAAATCTAGGCAGAGTTTTTTGTCAAAAAGCTTTTTTGCAATTTAAGTATTATAAACATGTTGGGGGACTCCCATAGTCGGGCATACACACCTGCACTCATGAGGTTATTGTACTCTCTAAGTACATACAATAAGGCTGTGGACTGGAATGAACTGCCAACAGAAATAAAACCCAGCAGCAGTAGAGTAGAGTAGCACTGAGGACTTAAAACTGAATTAAAGACCTGCTCATTAAAATCAACATTAGATTAACTGAGTTGGTCAGCTATAAAAGGACAAGAAGCTACTACACAAAACCATCCTGACCCTGAACTTTTTATCTCAGTCCTTTGAATACATATATGTGTCAAACTATGGAACTATTTCGGAATAGAGAAAAAGTCAAAAGGACTCTATAGTTTGGTACACAGTGTGATTTTCTTTGGAATATAAGCTGCTCCAGTGCTGGCAAAGGGACCAAAGTTTACCTTGGAGTGTGGGGATGTAGGGTCAGGGATGGTGTTACGATAGTGTGTGCCTTCTAAACAATCTTTGTAAATCTAGATTTCTGCTGGAAGGAATATAGAATCTATATGTTGTTAATTACAACATCAATAAACAATGACAATGTAACACTAGATCTATTCATGCCTGAGGTTTCCACCTCCACCAACCCCCCTAACGGTGGACCTTTTCCCAATTTTAGCTCTTGTCAAAGGAGGGCATAGTAAAAGGCCTCTATGGCCCATAGAGCTGGATCAAATCCCGTTTTCTATAGCGTGAAGCGGAACAGGTATAAAAATGATAATTACCTGCTAGACTGATGCAGGTGTTTACTCCCAAGCTAGTCTTGTACCCATTTACATCTGGGTTGAGTGGGGAAATGTGTGTTACATGTCTTTCCTAAGGGACACGGCGAGCCTAGCTTTGCCAGGATTCGAACCCAGGATCTCATGATCCCCAGATTGGCAGCCTAACCACTCGGCCAGTGACACTGCTTGGAGTGTATGACTGGAGTTTTATGTCAAACCATACGTTTTTGTGATGCTTTGTCCTTTGAATTTCTAAAATATTTGTTTATATATTTATTTTATATATATATACGTTACATGGAGTGTTATAATATATATTTCATTCACGTTGTATGTTATGCATTCATTTCCAATTTAAGCTATAGTGACTGTTTAATATTTCACAAGCTAATAATAACTTGCTTGAAGCCTAGAAATTTGCAACAATGTTAAAATGCTATGTCTTCTAGCTTGTAGTTACAGATCATGAATCATTTCACTTTCACTCTAGATTCTTCCGTTAATTTAACTGCTTTATGTTGTCAACAAGCTTGTGTCCCAAAGACCACACAACATGAGCTGGGCTACAGATGAATGGAAGGATGGCCTTCCTCAAAAGGCCTTAATGAAAATCTCACAGATGGAAACTCAATTAGAAAGAATGAAGAAAGAGCGTGACACAAAACAGTTTCAACTAGAAAATGTGGAACAGGTACATATAAATAAAAATATAAACCTTTATTATTAATATTTTAATATAACATGATAATCAGAAATATATTATGAGTCATGGGATAAAAGGGAATATGAAGATTCGGTCACTTGGTTGCAGTTGAAGAAATAACATTTTCTGTTTTCTTCTTGAATTGTGCTATATTATAAATCTAAGCAGTTGTTGCATTTTTAATGTCATTTCTTGTTTTTGTTGGTTTAGTAGAAAGGTGACAGTATATTATCATGAAGGATCTATCCATGGTTTATTCTAGTGAACTAAATGATGTAAAATAGCTAATTTAGTAAATAAGACAAAAACTTAGGAAAGAATTATACTAAATGTGGACAAGAAACACAAGTCTTAGATGATATTAATATTAAACAACATCTAACATGAGCATATGGAAATAAAAGTGCTCTGAAGATAAGTTAGTGGGGTTAAATATCACTAAGTGTGTGACTAAACCTAGACATGAAGCATGGAAGTAAATGAAGTAAAAAAAAAAAAGACAAGAACAGACCTATATTTTACACATAGTAGAGAGTCTTCCACGATACCAAAGACAATTATAACTTTTTATTATAATGACATTCTATCAACACATATGTAAGACATCCCTGAATCTTTTTTCCTAACAATTCATTTTTGTTATGTTTTCTGTTTTCCTCTTAAAAGGCTCTTGGCGTTCAGAAAAGGAAAACTGAAACTGAAAAATCAGAAATTACAGACCTCAAGAGACAGAATCAAAGTTTGTCGGAGAAATGTGATGAGTTGGAAAAAGAAACGACAAAAGCTTTCCCAAGAATTTCTTGTCAAACAAAATCAGCTGACGGGGCGCTTGAACAGAAACATGCGAAGTGCAACAGTGGCCAAGATTCATTAAAGGTTGTAAAATATAGTATTTTTTTCTTTACTGTATTTGTGGAGAAACAGACAATTTTTTACATGTCCTGAAACAGAAATAATCCATATTGAACGACATCATTAACATTGTTTTTCCTATATTGGCTTCCTCTGATTTGTTTGTCCTGCTCTCTCCCCGTCTCTCTATTTCCATATAATCAATTTAATTAATGTTATCTCTCCCATCCACTGTGTCTCCATTTTTAATGTTCATTTTATAACATTTACAATTTAGGATATTGTGATTATAGTTTTATATATAGACCGAGATGGACTTTAAAAGAAAATTGTGACAATCCATGAAACTGAGAAAATTGATGGTCTATAAAACCCCAAGCATGTTCTTAATGGAGATAATAAAAAATAACCTGTTTCTTGGAGAGGACTTTGCTACAAAAAAGCATTTTTAAGCACTTCTTTAAAATTTGGTTTATCTACTTTGTTAAATGGAAAAATGTTTTGCCAAACACTTCCAATTGTGCTGGTTTTATTTTCCATCTTGGTCATTCATGTATCATCTGGAACTTCATCATATGTACTCTTTACATTAAATGAAATTGTTATGGACTATCACCAAATTATAAAGAACATTGATATGATTAAATCTTATTTCAGGCTTCTGAACTAAATGGGGGACAGTCATCCGAGGCCCAGGACCAGCATTAAAGAATTTGGAGGAATGAAATTACTGAACTTAAAATGAACACCTCAAGCAAAATGACTCCATGCTACAAAAAGAACTCTGACATTTGATAGATTAAATATTCTTTTCATGTGCAAAACTTGAATTACTTATAATAAATAGTTTTTGTGTGCTTGCCCCACCCCGATTTATATCAAGTTCTGCGTTCAAACATGGATATACATAAATTAAGACATATTATTATGCATTAAATTTACACACACCAACATAATATACATAATACGTTATGCAAGATAAACATATTTTTAAACATAGGAGCATTTTAAGCATAATTTTAAAAAATTCAAAAGAGATTTACAGGTGATGAAATAATTCCTTCAATGCTCCATTCATTTCTTCTCAGTATAATTTATAATTTCAGTGACAAAGCAAGACGGCATGTGTCATATTTTTAAAATCTGCCAAGTTCCAGCTGATTGTTTTACGAATGTACATTCATTAATAGAAACAAAACATATCAAATAACCTCAAAATAAAGTGAATTTAATTGAACTTGCTAGATCTAGATTTAGTTAATGGCATTTTTCCATCACGAGCATTGTCATTTCCAACTGAATTATTGTCATCAGAATCGTTATAATTCAGCCACACTCTTGTGTCCCTTATGTCTTCATCACTTTATTCTTGAGCACTTCATCTTGTGTTAGAGCTTTCATTATTGGGACATTTTAGCGCCACTTGAGTGCTAATGAACACAAGGCAAGGAACAAAGCTAAGGAAGAGTAGAAAAATGTGTGTATTTAGTTATTTGAAATGTGGACTGGCACTATAGACGAATAACAACTGTGAGTATACTCGTTGGTGGTCACGTACGTGTTGAAACATTATAATATATATTTTTTTGCTTATATGTTTTTCACGCAGTTTGCTTCAAAGATCAAAAATAAAGTTTTGTGATTCAGTTTCATGAAAGGGTAGTGAATGTAACATGTATTATACACCTCTGCTATTTCGGATTATGATGAAGGAATTTGACCCTGAAGCTTTTACTTTCTTACGTTCTATTACATTGTTGATGGATTTATGTATATACATATATTTATTTGATTTTTTTTTCTATAGTGGATGCTTCCAGAAGTTTTCACCTGCCTTCACAATCCGAGGAGCTTGGTAAACGCAACAGGGTTAAAATCTCTGCAGTCTTTGGTAATTATTGTTGTCAAATGATGGTTTGTTACCTTCAGCCACCAACTGATTACAGTCAATCTGTTAATTACAAAAAAACATCCAAACATTGAACCATGATTTCAGTGAAAATTCTTCTTTTGATTTTCATACTTTTCCTCTCTAATTCTTTTACTCTAATATCACGAATGGTGAGTGGATTGATTTTTTTAATCAATATCCATCAAAGTGATCATGTTCATAATTTGATTTCCAGACTATCGAGACGTGATTGTATTTGGTATTGATATATATATATATATATATATATATATATATATATATATATATATATATATATATATATATATATATATATATATATAACATAATATATTGTAGAAAGGTTCTCTCTCTCCCTCCTCTCTCTCTCTCTCTCTCTCTCTCTCTCTCTCTCTCTCTCTCTCTCTCTCTCTCTCTCTCTCTCTCTCTCTCTCTTTCTCTCTCTCTCTCTCTCTCTCTCTCTCTCTCTCTCTCTCTCTCTCTCTCTCTCTCTCTCTCTCTCTGTCTCTCCGAATACACTTGATTATATTCTACACATGTACACAATACTATACAGGTACAGAATGTATCCTTAATAGGAGCTGGCCATGCATAATATATACAGTACATTGAAATGTGACTCTTTGGAACATAAAAACATTTAGGACACCCACAAAGCAGTATTTATGTGATATTAAAGAACACATACTTGCTAACATACAGACTGATTGACAAACAGTACAATAACAACAGTAAACATAGACATTAAAGGCACATGACCATAACAACATTGATATTACAGAAGGGAAATAATATGATATCCATAACACTAAGAGGCAGAGAAATAAACTTCCTTTTTATCGCTTCTTAGCACTGTGTTCTCTTTTGAAGTTATTTTCTAAGATGCTCCAGGATCTGTGCTTTCCAGTTGGTACATAGATCTACTAGTTGGGAGAAAAGGACATGAAAATTTAGGAAATGGGGATGGATCATTTGATTTTTTTGTGAAACCTGCCTTTTGCTTTTCTTCTGCAAAATTAATTGGCTACTTTATCAAAAGAAAATGAAGAGGTTATTGAAACGTCTTTTGTGAGTCAGGAATAACCTTTGTGCATTCTCCATGTTTTCTTTTAAATGAATTAGAATTTATGCAAATCCTAATTTTATTTCCTTAAAAACAGCAGAATATATTTATTGATGGCTCTTGTTTGATTTGCTTAATTATTTTTTCCACTTTATGTGAATCAATAACAATTCGACATACAGAGTTTATGTGACCATCTGTCATTTCAAATATGTTCTTCATCTGATGATCATACATACATATATGTATATTGTATGACTGTCTCATTCATTTGACAAACTGAAACACGTAACTAATTTGAATGTACTGAAAAATAATATGATTAATACACCAGATTACATAATATTATATATTTTTTTAACTTTCCTGAATTTTTTGGTTGGCCATTAAACATCCCTGCACTTGGTAACATCAGCATTGCCATTTCCTCTCCACCTTCTGAGTGGTTGGCAGCAACTGTTGGTTTGATCTTACTTCTTTCCACTCCTTTCTTTGAAATCTGCTTTTCATTTGAATATTTTCCTTGCAATTCACTCTAAAATCATTGTAGATGGTGACTGGGGGAAACTTTTATGAAACAATTGAAACCTTTCTATCTCGAAACATCCATTACAAATTGTGGGGCGGTTAGCGGGCGCTACTGGTAAGTCCTGTTTCTTCCCTTTCGCTCTTTTTCTTTTCTTTCTTCGTACTGTTTCTTCTCTGAATTGACCTTAAGATCTCTGCATATGATAGACATGGGAAATGTCAACGAAGCAAAAAGATCTCAGATCCTTCTTTTAATTTGTTTATTATTGTACTTGACAGGTGAGTGAGTTGGAGAGTAAAAACAAAAAAATTATTCAAGATGGAGAATGTTTTACGGCACAACTCAGAGGCGGCTAGACTTCATCTGAGCGAAGTTGAAAGAAAGGAGAAAGAGATAAACACGATATCGCACAGGCGATGGGGATGCAAAATGCAGAGAAGGCTTTTACATGAGGCAAGATTAGAACACAACAAAGAAATTAATGGCGTAAGTGAGAAGCCGACAAAGCGAAAACATTGGATGAAATGTTTCTTGGTATTATTTGGAATTTGATAAAATATGAAGATAGATATCGTAAAGTTGAAAAGACAAAATTCTGAATTATTTTAAACATTTCATTTGAAAACTAACCCAGGATGAAAGTATCTCAAAGAATGAGTATAAAAGTTCGTACACTTTTAAAAAGAATTAAGGATGTAAAAAAAATATTTTGTCAGTAAGTTCAGCGTAAATTATCAGGATTTTTGTCACATTTTGGGAGTGCAGTTAGAGCTGGAGTCGATGATGCAGAGGAGAAACAAAAGGATCCTATATATATGTAGAAGATAGGTCAAGAAATCTTCTGAAGCACACTCTCCTTCAACATCAACACACAGGGTCATGTTGCAAGTAAACATGTAGACAGTGACATGACAGACAGACAACCCATAGACCCACAAGCCACATTATTAGTGGTCTGTCCTTGTACAGTACATATCCACTGATTCCTGTACTGATGGTGTGCAGTCAAAGATTCATTGTCTTGTCCGTCCTGTTCACTCACCTAGGCTGTTTCATTCTCGTCCTTGATCTGTTCATCCCCCACATATTGGCAGTCTCCCAGTTTTTTGATGTGTCTGACAAATGTTCATTGAAGTCTAAATGTATGTCTACTTATATATCCTACCTGACTTCATTATTGAATATTATTCTTATCAAATGAAATGTGCGTACATGATTGACAAAGTTGCATGAGGTTAAGCTAGGTTCAGTCAATTCAAATATGGGCGTGGCTCACAGTGTCGAATATGTAGTGGAGGATCCATGACCAACTTTTATTTGTATTTATGTGATCACTTTTGCCCTTAAATCTAAAGAAAATGACGGACCAATGATATTGTATTAACTCTCTACGGTTCCATGATTTTCTTCCCTTGTAAAATTTTCTGAAGATCTTGCATTCTTTTACCTCAAATAACTTTTGACTGAAAGTAATAAAGATATCAAATTACCCCTCATTTTGCTTATAGATCAGGGTGTCCAGCAATGTCGGATTTTTCTTACTCAGGTGGAATGGTGTCTTGGGTAGGAGAACAAGTAGGAAATGGGGCTCAGGTAGTAAAAACAGGGTTCCCATGCATCAGGGAAAGCCTTGAAAACAGGAAAAAAATGTTTCCGGTCGAGAAAATACCAGGAAATGATATATTGAGGACAGACATGAGAGAAAATCAGGAAATCAAAGTAGACATGAACAGTTATCGTCACGCGAAATAAGAAAATGCGAATAAGTTTGTGGATGATGAATCATCATTTTGTCATCATTCCGATCATGCATGCTCTGCTGGCGATTCTTTCTATTGAAACTAAATGATTCCGATGCCTTCTTTACAATTATTGTAAAGTTTGCCGGGGAATTAGTATCGGTTTGACAAAGCCTTAATACTTTCTTTAGCGCCCTATACAATATCATGAACTGCGTATCTCACATTAGCTTCCTTTCTTCAATTTGATTTTTACTCTGGAGAGATTAAGAATATAATATGTGTTAAAAAGCCGATCGCGCGTTGTTGTATAGTTAAGGTGTCGAGAAGATAGAAAAATTCATTGAAAAAACGTTGACTTGCACCTGTGTTTCATTGACTTAGAAAAGGCATTTGAAACTGTGAGGAGGGACGAACTATGGCATTCCTTAAAAGAACACGATGTAGAGCAAAATTTAATAGATCATTAAAAGTTTCTAAAATAAACCAACATGTGCAGTGAGGAAGTAGCTGGAAATTTGTCTGCGGAATTTGATGTAGATATAAAGTAAGACAGGGTTGTATCCAAAGTCCTCATTTGTTTATCACATTTATGGATTCAGTCGCAAAGGCATCCTCAAAAAAAAAAGAAAATGAATGTAGGTATGTGGAAGGTAGAATGGGAACTGATAAAGAAAGAAAAGTTTTATTTCTGGATAATCAAAACTTAATTCCTTGTTCATGCTTTGTTTTATGCTGTCTCCAAACATTGCTTTATTGCCAATTAAGAAACATTTGTTTGAAAGTACTCTTGTGTGGGAGTTTTATTTGATTTCTCTCCACTATTATACTAACACCATAGTACCGTTTGTCTTTTCAATATTATATTTCACCCGTAGAGAATACGTAGGTTTCTAGTAACACATTTCACATGCATTCGGTCTGCTATTGGGACGGATTATAATTATTCTCTCTTATTTCTCCGACTAGTTACAAACAGAATGTAATCGCCTGAAGGACTTGCAGAAAGGCTGGAGCACGAGAAATCAGATTGGAGGGAGAGCAGCAGGAGAGGACGAAAAAAATTACTGTGATGGAAGGCGGCAGAAGCAGAGCGATATGGCTATGAGTGACATGCAAAAGAAACTTTCCATTGCTGATTCTGAGAAGGTGACTACAAAGTCGTATTTTTGGCAATCATTCTAATAATCAGTTTTATAATTAATGAACATTTTACTACACTCAACAACTTTATTAAAAAAAGATTTCAAATTTCTATAATGAGAACAATGTTGATGTGAACATGTCCTACAGGCGTTATTACCCTCACAGACCTGCCGTTTATCCCGATTTAATCGGAATCATCCTAATTTTTTTAGCGAAAATTTGCGAAATTCCGATTTTCCGTTGGCCCATTCCGATTTTTTGTAATACAACTGTAGTTGTTGCCTGGGCGGCATTATTCCGTATATTCAGCGTGCGATTTTTGTTTTTAATCAGCTGATAGCCGGATGTCGTGCCTATCCAGGATACATGTTATTATGAGTAATGGTATATCGATTCTTCGCTAATATATTGTTCTCGTTGTCCATTCTTCAGAGTACTTGTGCTGTACTTGTTCGAGACTTCAAAAATCTTTGTATGATTACGTGTTATTGAGGCATACAGCGATTACTAGAGTCTTGAATTTCAAACTGATCAGCAGAAGGCTTCGCTGATATTCATTGACTTGTTAGATCTAGATCTAAACGTCCCTAGTATTAGTTAGGGACGTCTAGATCTAGGTCTTGATGATCTGTATCTGTTCTCTTAAGTAGATCTAAATAAAGTCGAGATTAAAATCTGACCGGTTAGCAGGAGTGGAGTGGGCATGTGTGTGTGAAGAATGTGAAAATATGATAGCAATGATTAGCAAGATAAGTGACCACCGATGAGAAAGAGAGGAAAAGTGAGTGTGTCTTCCACTTCCAGTATGTAAAACAACCAGTGGGAAGGAGGCAACTGTAATGCTGATTTAGTACTAGAATTCAGGTTTTATTGGGGGGGGGGGGATTTTCATGGACATTTTTACTTGGAGAAAGGCAGAACCAGCGTCAACAATGACCTTATTTTATTATTATTATGTTCGAGATTAGGCGACCGGCTGACGCTATGACTGAAATTGTTCATGTATCTGATTTTTCCCCAGGATCCTGATTGTTTTACATCTAGGTCCTTATTTTTAAAAATTTAGAGTGGCAGGTCTGCCCTCATCAGCAATGATACCATTCAGATGAGTATTAGGCGTGAACGATATTGTTTTAACTTTTTAATGATAAAACTTATTGAAAACGGCCTTATGTGAATGAAAATTCTGCTCAAAAGACGAGGAAACAATTAGATTTTCCTTCAACAAATGTCACTTCTGATAGAAAAATTTCTCAAATGAACACGATCTTGGGGCCATTCAGAACCTACTTGTAAATTATGGCTACTCTTAGTGGCCTGGCAACAGAGCCTTTGGGGCACAAAGAATGACCAACGCAGAATTATATACATATATACATATATATATATATATATATATATATATATATATATATATATATATATATATATATATATATATATATATATATATATATATATATATATGTATATATATATATATATATATATATATATATATATATATATATATATATATATATTTGAGGTGAGATGCAAGAACCCACTATGCGCCATTTTCACACATTGGGAGTTGTTTCACCATCTCAGACTTTGAATGAAGATTCTTCTCATGATGAAATAATTTTTTTGTTCAAAACTTTAAGGGAATAAAAAAATAATTTTCTCAAGTTGTTATTTTTGGATATAGCTGTTTTTGCATCTCACCCTCTCATTTATCTATCTATATATTTCTTTCTTTCTTTATCAGTTTCCCATTCTACCTTTCGGTGTATGGGTTCAGATGCCGAGATGATCTTTCTCCCAGGATGCCCTATCCTGGCATTTTCTGTTTCCTTCCAAAAAAGTTAAATTTCTATGCTTCAATGCCTCTTTTATATCTTCTTCCCACTTTCTCTGAGGTCTACCTTTTGGTTTTTTACCTTGGGCTTTAGCACTGTATACTGATTTAGCTATTCTATTGTCATTCATTCTGTTTACATGCCCAATTCATCTCAATTGATTTGTTTCTATCTTAGTTTTTATGCCATCTGCTTTGGTTTAATCTCTTATTGTTGTGTTTCTGATTTTTTCTCTTTTAGTTTTCCCTACTACTCTTCTTAGATATTTCATTTCAGCTGCCTGTACTCTACTGTATTCTCTACTGTCTAAGGTTTCACTGCCATAGAAGAGAGTAGGATACTAAACTGTATTGTATACATTTTTGGTTTTTGTTGACAATTCTTACTTACCTACAAATGCCTTTCCTAGATGGTTATATATTACTTGCCTTTTTGATTCTCTGGCTGATTTCTTCTCTTAGTTTCCTCTCTGAGTTAATCATTACTCCTAAGTAATTGTAGCTGTGAACTTGTTCTAAATACTCCCTGCCCAATTTAAGATTTTTGTGTTTTTAGCTTCCTAGTTACTAGCATTGTTTTAGTTTTCTTTGCATTTACTCATTCCTTTTTTATTTAGTTCATTGTTCATAATGTTGATATTCAACTGAAGGTCACTTTCTGATTTTCCAAACAGAACTAAATCATAGGCAAATGAAAGCATAGATACATTTACTAGTTTGAGCTTCCACATACCTACATTCATTTTCGTCATTTTGAGGATGCCTTTGTGAGTGAATCCATAAATGTGATAAACAAATGAGGACTTTGGATACAACCCCTGTCTTACTCTTATATCTACATCAAATTCCACAGACAAATTTCCAGCTACTCTCACTGCACATGTTGGTTTATTTTAGAAACTTTTAATGATCTATTAAATTTTGCTCTACATCGTGTTCTTTTAAGGAATGCCATAGTTTCGTCCCTCCTCACAGTGTCAAATGCCTTTTATAAGTCAATAAAATACAGGTGCAAGTCAATGTTTCTCTCAATGAATTTTTCTATTATTTGTCTAATTGTAAATATGTGGTCTTGTACACTTCTTCTGGTCTAAATCCACTCTAATGCTCCTCAATCTGATCTCTACTCTTTTTCCTTAGTCTATCTATATATATATTTATTTAATTTAAAAAAATGTTTTATCAATGCAAAAGATAGCAGGGGTGGAAAAATGCTATTACTGCAATGGTCATTTTGTTAACATTCCAGGTTGTCCGTCGAGGGTTTTAAAATTACCCGTCCTTATTCTATAATTGCATCTTTTATGATAAATTTGGTATACAAAGATATCAAGCTGATACCAGCAGGCTTTGTGTGAAAGTGGTATTTGATTTGCAGTTCAAAACGGCCTGGTTAATTTTACTCCTGAGAGCGATTAAATGATTAATATTATATGATCTTTTACATTTTGAGTCCATTCATTTGTTAAAAGATTAAATAGATTAAGAAGATACATAAACGATATTGGTTGAGTCCATTTAGACACGAAGGGTCGGTTATCAACATGTTGACAATAATATATCCTCTTGATCACCCCTTTTCACACTGAAATGGTATCTTTTCTGCAAATATAATTTGCAGTGTGTCCAATGCTTGATAGAGTCAAATGTGTTGCAATTCAAATGTTCATTTTATAAAACAATATTATACAAACTGATGCTGAGTGCTTAACACTTATTCTTTATTTTATCATCACTAGAGACTAGCTCTGGTAGACGCTTCACAGAACTGTTCAGAAGATGAATTCCGTTCACTTCCTTTCCCTTCAGGCGTATTCCAACAATGGCTTTCCTGAGACAGTTCCTAGCCAGATTCTTTAGAAACGACCAATCTTTCCTACTGTATATATTCATTAGTTTTGATTTAATGTCCAATACAAGGCGTTCTTTTGGGTTTCTTTCTTTCTTTTCAGGGTAGCAAGGACAATCTCATTCACAGTCATGAGTCGAATATAAAGCTGTCTCAGAATATCGTTGAGCTGGAAAAAGAGATTTTAGACATGAAAGGATCCGCCAAAATCAGACAATGAAAGCATAACTCTTAAAAAAGAGCTAGAGTCATTGAAGATGAAAACTCAAGATTTGGAGTCACGTTGTTTATCCCTGAAAGGGAATCTGGAGACAAAAGAAAAGGAACTTTGCAAGAGACAACAAGAATGTGACAAGCTTCTGAAAGACCTTGAGAAGAAAGATGGAGAACTTGTGACCTTGACGTCTGAAAAGAAATTGGCACAGGACAAGATGTCTGACTGTTCAACTCAGCTACAGGCCTCAAAATCAGATTTGGATTCCAAAATAAAATCCATTGGGGAAATGGTGGGGAATTGTTCACGGCTTCAGCAGGAACTAAATGAGAAAGAAAATAGGATTGGGGCTTTGATAAAAACTGACAGTGACAAATCAGAGAAGTTGCAACAGATTGAAGAAGACCATGGGGTAAGGTCAAAGTGTCTGGAGGAAGAACGTGACAGTTTACAAAAGGAAGTTTCGGGAAAAACATCTGCCTTGGAAAAGGAAAAAGAGATTAATTCTCAATCTAAAAAGGAACTTGCTGAGATGCAAAATCGACTTGCAGATTTAGACAGCCAAAGAGCACTGAAAGATGAGGAGCTTAGTCAGCAGGCTAAATACGTTTCCAACCTGGAGAAGACATGTCAGAGTCAGGGTGATGATTTGGCTCGAAAGGAAAAGGATCTAGCCGACCTCAGATCCAAGATGGACGACTTGCAGTCTTCACTTGAAAGCAGAGAAGATTCCTTGCAGGGAAATTGAAGGAAACTGCTGAAGAAAAGCAACAATTGGAGAATGACATCACTGAACTGAAAGGGAGCCACGGAAGAGAAGCAGATTCTACTAGAGACTCTTGAGAAAGAGAAAAAAGACTTGGAGACTACAGTCAGCGAAATGGAAATATCCATGATATCCTTGAAAACAGATTTAGACAATAAGAGCTCTGAGACAAAGACACTAGAAGTGGAGTGTGACAGGTTGCAAAATTGAAAGTAAGGAAGCTGATATAGTGAGACATTCTGCTGAGAAAATGTCTACCCAGGATAAGTTGCTTGACTTTGAAAAGGTAATTGATTCCCAAAGGGCAGAGCTGGATGCAAAAGATGCAGCTCTACAAGACCATGTCAATAAATGTGCTGATCTTAGCCAAAGGGTGTTGCTAAAAGATGAGGAGAATGCAGCTCTTTTGAAAGAAATCACGGAGAAGAAAGATCAACTCAGTTAATTGAAAACAATTTTGGTGATAAGAGCAAAGAGGCTGAGGAAAATCTCAACAGTGTTGTGTATGAAATGGCGGAAATAAAGGCAGCCTTCGAAAGGGAAGAAGACCTTCACTCTGGATCAAAGAAGGAATTGGAGAAAGTCAAGATGTCCCTGTCTGATCTTGAAAATTCCTCAAATCTGCTGAAGATGACATCAAGGGCCAAAACAACCTATATAGAAGAGTTGGAACAAAAATGTGACACATTGGCGAAAGGAAATTCAGCCATGGAGACTGAACTGTGTGATTTGAAAACTGAGTTCATAGAGGCACAGTCAGGAGCCCATGCTTCTCAAGAGAGCTGGAAAGTGCGAGTAGATGAACTCTTAGAGTCAAATACATGCTTGGAAAATCTGGCTGAAATGAAGGGTAAGCTGGAATTACTTGAAGGTGCTCTCAAAACAAAACTACAGGAAAAAGAAGTCTTGGAAAGTCAAAACACTGATTTTCAAACATCATTATCAAAAAGTAAAAACAGAGTTGGAAACCAAAAACTCTGAGTTAGTAGACTTGGAAAGCAAGTGGGATAAAAATTACATTAGAACTGAATGACAAGGAAAACATGCTTGTCTCTATCAATGCCCCAGGATAAGGAGCAAGCTACTGAGGAAATACAGAGGTTAGAAGAAGCAACAAACAGTTTGAAGCAAGATCTTGATTCAGAAGACAGCATTGCTTCATGAAATGGAGAGAAAATGTGCAGATTTGAGCAAAGACATGAGTGCCAAAGAAGCTGCCATCGTGGCTCATTCCCATGCAATAAAGGAAGAGAATGAGAGGCTGCAACAGACTGCTTCAGACGACAAAGCAAAGACTAGAGGAAGTTGAGCAACAGTTGGAAAACGCCTTAAAAGGAAGTTTTCGCAAAGCAAGGCAGCTTTTGAGACTGAAGAGCACCAACATGGCGAAACCAAAGGATTACTCGAACAAAAAGAGAATTGTTTGTCTGAATCAGCATCATCTCTTACTGTCAGCCAAGAAGAGCTTGTCAGTACGAACTCTGAGATGAAAGATTTGGAAAGTCAGTGTAACTGTCTGAAGGAAGAGTCAAGTTGTAAAGCGAATGAAATCGTTGGTTTAAAATCAGAGCTAGCAGACCTGCAATCAAAGATCAGTGAAGCAGAGGAAGTTTTCCATGGGGCGGAATGAAGAATTGTCAGAGAAAAATCTATCACTGGAAAAGGAGCTGAGTCTTTCAAAGGGAAATGCGAATGAACAAGAGGATGCTGTGGCTATTTTGAAAAACAAGGCTGATAGCCTTCAGTGTGAAATTGCCAACCTCCAGTTCTTCCTTTTGTCATCAACAAAATTAAGACTTGAAGCAAGAGAGTCTGATCTTGAAGCTTCTCAATCAGAATGTGAGAAGCTGAAGACAAGCCTTGCTGAGAAATCAGTACTCTCTTATCCACAAATGCAGAGATTGAAGACATGAATAACAAGTGTGTTGATATGACTCTTAGGTTTCAGGTCAGAGAAGAAGAGAATGCTGGATTGTTAGCGATGAATGAATCTTATGAGGAAAAAGATTAGAAGTAGAAGAGAAGCTTTCATTGCTTCAAGGAGAAATGGAGGACAAGTTAAAAGAAGTGCATAGATTAGAAGAAGCAATGAACAGTTTGAGGCAAGATCTTGACTCAAAGGCAGCACTGGTTCATGAATTAGAAAGAAAATGCACAGATTTGAGCAAAGACATGTGTGACAAAGAAGACACCATCAACACTTACTCCCATGCAATAAATGAAGAGAATGAGAGGTTGCAACAAGTTGCTTCAGACGACAAGCAAAAACTGGAGGAAGTTGAGCAACAGCTGGAAAACGCCTTAAAGGAAGTTTCACAAAGCAAGGCAGCTTTTGAGACTGAAGAGCACCAACATGGTGAAACCAAAGGATTACTCGAACAAAAAGAGAATTGTTTGTCTGAATCAGCATCATCTCTTACTGCTGTCCAAGAAGAGCTTGTCAGTAAGAACTCTGAGATGAAAGATTTGGAAAGTCAGTGCAACTGTCTGAAGGAAGAGTCAAGTTGTAAAGCGAATGAAATCGTTGGTTTGAAATCAGAGCTAGCAGACCTGCAATCAAAGATCAGTGAAGCAGAGGAAGTTTTCCATGGGCGGTATGAAGAATTGTCAGAGAAAATCTATCACTGGAAAAGGATCTGAGTCTTTTAAAAGGGAAGTGCAGATGAACAAGAGGATGCTGTGACTATTTTGAAAAACAAGGCTGATAGCCTTCAGTGTGAAATTGCCGACCTCAGTTCTGCTTTGTCATCAACAAAATTAAGTCTTGAAGCAAGAGAGTCTGATCTTGAAGCTTCTCAATCAGAATGTGAGGAGCTGAAGGCAAGCCTGACTGAGAAAACAAATACTCTCTTATCCACAAATGCAAAGATTGAAGACATGAATAACAGAGAAGAAGAGAATGCAGGATTGATAGCGATGAATGAATCTTATGAGGAAAAGATTAGAGAAGTAGAAGAGAAGCTTTCATTGCTTCAAGGAGAAATGGAGGACAAGTCAAAAGAAGTGCATAGATTAGAAGAAACAATGAACAGTTTGAGGCAAGATCTTGACTCAAAGACAGCACTGGTTTATGAATTTGAGAGAAAATGCACAGATTTGAGCAAAGACATGTGTGACAAAGAAGACGCTGTCAACGCTTATTCCCATGCAATAAATGAAGAGAATGAGAGGTTGCAACAAGTTGCTTCAGACGACAAGCAAAGACTGGAGGAAGTTGAGCAACAGTTGGAAAACGCCAAAAGGGAAGTTTCACAAAGCAAGGCTGCCTTTGAGACTGAAGAGCACCAACATGGCGAAACCAAAGGATTACTCGAACAAAAAGAGAATTGTTTGTCTGAATCAGCATCATCTCTTACTGCTGTCCAAGAAGAGCTTGTCAGTAAGAACTCTGAGATGAAAGATTTGGAAAGTCAGTGCAACTGTCTGAAGGAAGAGTCAAGTTGTAAAGCGAATGAAATCGTTGGTTTGAAATCAGAGCTAGCAGACCTGCAATCAAAGATCAGTGAAGCAGAGGAAGTTTTCCATGGGCGGTATGAAGAATTGTCAGAGAAAAATCTATCACTGGAAAAGGAGCTGAGTTTTTCAAAGGGAAATGCAGATGAACAAGAGGATGCTGTGACTATTTTGAAAAACAAGGCTGATAGCCTTCAGAGTGAAATCACTGACCTCAGTTCTGCTTTGTCATCAACACAATTAAGTCTTGAAGCAAGAGAGTCTGATCTTGAAGCTTCTCAATCAGAATGTGAGAAGCTGAAGACAATCCTGGCTGAGAAATCAAATACTCTCTTATCCACAAATGCAGAGATTGAAGACATGAATAACAGAGAAGAAGAGAATGCTGGATTTATAGCGATGAATGAATCCTGCAAGGAAAAATTAGAGAAGTAGAAGAGAAGCTTTCTTTGCTTCAAGGAGATATGGAGGAGAAATCAAAAGAATTAATTGATCTCCAAACATTTGTTGAGACCAAGGAAAGTACTATACAGTCTTTGACTGACACAATAACAGAACTTAAGAAGATTGGGGAAGATTCTCAGACAGTCATCTCATCTTTAAGATCCAAGTTACAGGAAATTGAAGATGATTTGGCGCAGAGAGAGACTCAGTGTGCTTCTCTTAAAAACCTGATGAACCTGAAAGCATCAGAAGAAGATGAACTCAAGGAACAAGTTATTGTTCTTGAAGACAGTGTTTCAAAATTGAATGTTTTAGCTCAAGAAACAGAAAACATGAAGCTTGAAATTGAAAATAAAGATCTTCTTCTGGAACAGCAGTCAAAAGAACTTGGTGAAACTAAAGACCTCTATCAAAGTCTGAAGTCTTCCCTTGCTGAACTGCAGTCTGTTATGGAGAGCAAAACTGAAAGTATGGCCGTCCTGGAATCAAAGCATGCTGAGATAGAGAAAAGCAAATCAGAGACTGACCAGCTTATGACTGAAAAGTCTTCTTTGCTTGAAGATCGTATGTCAAGAGTTGCAGAACTTGAAAATGTGCTTCATCAGAAAACAGAAGAATTGCAAACTTTACAAGTTGAGTTTGAGTCTGTGAAGGAGATTTTAGCACAAACTCGAGAAGAATCTGCTTTGAAACAAGTGGATGAAGAAAATCAGCCACTCTGACTTCAGCATCCTTGGTGGATTATGATAGAGTTGAGTCTGAACTAAAATTGACAAAGGGGATGCTGGATGAAGGGTCAAAAGAACTGATGGCATTGAAGACACTTTATGATGACTTGAATCTATCCTTAAATAAGGCCAACACCAGATGCTCAGAGCTTTGCATGGAGAAACAAGCGTTAGAAGATGAATGTGAGGAACTCAAACAACGGTTTATTGAAATTCAAACAGATGCTCGAGAGAGGAGAATTTACTGGCCGCTCTGAGGGAAGAGTTGGACAGTGCTATCCACGAGAACGACAATCTCAAAACTGCTCGCCAAGAGTGGAAGGTTAAGGAAGACTCGCTCAATCTGGATATCCACACCTTGAATATGAAGATGGCAGACATGAAGGGAGAAGTTGAAAGCACTCAGGAATCTTTTGAGACAATGTCAACGCAGAGGTTTGAAGCTTTGCAAAAAGCCAGGAAGATGTCAGCAGAAAATGACAGACTTGAAAAGTTATGGCAGGAACAGACCAATGATGCCAGCAAGGATTCAGAGCTGAATTTGCTCAAGACAGAGTTAGAAATGATCAAGCAACAGTTATGTGTAAAGGAAGATGAGATGCAAAAGCAAAGAGTTGAATTCAGTCAGAAAGACATTGAACTCAATGTGACTAGGGAAGAGCTCCTGCAGCAAAATCAAATTTAGAGGAAAAGGTTGCTGTGGTTACCAATAAGAACGGAGAGTTGGAGAAAACGCTGGAGAATTCACAAAAGATACGGAAGAAGTTCAAGAGAAATTGAAAGAGTTGCAGCATGTCATCGAAATACTAAACAACAGCCTGAACAAAAAGCAAAGGAGATTGTCACCAAAACCAATGTCATTGAAAGTAAGAACTCTGAGCTAGAAGCACTTTCAAGGGAGGTACAAGAAAAATCTCAACATATTGAGCAACTGTCAAACAAGATATCCAGTCATGAAAAAAGAATTGAAAGAATCAAAGTCTACTGTAGGTACACTAGAGGACGTGATTGAATCATTGAATTTTGACATGCAAGAAACAGAGGAAGCCAAAGAATCCATTGCTTCAGACCTGAGCAGCTCCCAGAAACAAGTGAAGGATCTTGAGAATGAACTTGCGCGTCTGAAGTCTGACATGCAGACAAATAATGAAGACGGCAATATGATAAGCCATGAAAGAGAAATCAAAATTAAAAACTTGGAGCTGGGTCTTGAAGAAGCAAATGAAACAGTCAAAACCCTCTCTGAGAGTAATCGTGAAATACAAGCTGAGAAAGAGGAGTGTTGTAACAGGAATGCTCCTTGAAAAACAATTTAACTTTGATTAAAGAAGAACTAGAGCTTAAATCTAAGAACTTAGCTGACATGACGTCCGTGTTTCAGAATTAGAGGCAGGTGCTGCTGACATAGCTCAACAAACTTTGGTGAATGAGAGAATGGAAAGAATTAAAACTATGTATGGAGATAAAGGAAACAGAGCTTGCCACTAGGAAGAGTGAAATTTGTGAATTGCTTGAAAACAATGATGACTTGAATAGTACTTTGGCAGCTAAAGGGAAGAGCTCACCGCCACCATGAATGAGAAAGACAATCTCTCTCAAAAGCTGAAACTGATAGAAGAAGAGTTGCTTGATGTCAAAGGAGAGAAAGATGCCCTTCAGAAAGAACTTAGTGAAGAAATGGAAGTGGCTAACAACCTGAAATTGTCCACAGAGGGATGCATTGTCAGCTGGACTCAACGCTGAAAGAAAGCAAAGAGCTGGCCTCAAAACAAGACATTTTGGCGGCTCAGGTTGCAGAGTTGAGTCATCGCTGGCTGAAGCACAGAAAGATTTGATCCAAAAAGATGAGAGGATAAAATCTGCAATAGATGGCCTAAACTCTCAAAAGGCTGAGTCACAGAAAGCCAGTGCTGGGAGGGAAAAAGCATTTGAAAAAATCAATGACCTTGAAACAGAAAAGTCTGACATGGCCGGAAAGTTGAAACAAATGGAAGTGGGGCATAAGACTTTGTTAGATAAAATAACTGTTTTGACAGAACAGCTGGAAAAGGCTACAGAAGAGAGAGAAACAGAGAGAAAAAAGATATGTGAGCTGGAGAAAGCCAAATGTGACTTGGCTCAACAACTGGAAAAGTTAGAGCACAAACTAAAACTGTCAGCGGATGAAGAAGGGTCTATGAAAGAACAGCTGAGAAAGGCTGGTTCAGAAAGAGAGGCAGCTTTGGAGAAAATTGAGATTCTAGAGAAAGTTAGAACTGAGATTTCACAAGAACTGAAGAAGATGGAAGAAAAAATCAAAAACGGACTTGACAGAAGCTGTAGAGGCTTGTGAAAAACTACAGGTATGTGTTGTCATTTCATGATCTCTCCGATAAATTAAAGATTGTAACTCTTTCTGTGACATAAGTGACATTCGCAAAATCATGAGCAAACATTTGTAAAATTACTCTTTGAGACTCGTTTTATTCCCTGGAATTGTAACTTAATACATTCTTCATCTAAAAGTTTGCGAATTTACAATAACAACTAATTTTTCAATGTATTTTGATTCGGATAGTATTTGCTTCTTTTTTTTTGTTTGCTTCAACAAAGGTAGCACTTATTATTCTTAGATTTTAAGATGCTGTCAAATAATTAAAGAAAAGCAGCCAGTATTTTCCCGACATGCTGTGGAATTACAAAGCGCAGTATTTTTCGTGACATATCATGTCCACGACAATGCATCTCAGATATCATGTAACTTGGGGGGGGGGGGGTGTTGATAAATAAAGAGAAAAAACCCCCAAAATAACAAACTCTAACCCTTTGTCCAAAGTGCTTATTTCTTCATTGTCTTTGCAGTTAAAATTACAGGAAAGGCACAATTCTGGCAATGAGAATGACAATGACAAGCAGAGGGAGGTAAAATCTAGCTTTAAAAAATATGTTTTGCATTAGTAAAATTAGTTCATATTATCTAGGAACTTTGATTGATTTAGAACATTTCTTTTCTCTCTTTTGTCTTTTCCATTTTTCTCTCTCTAGCGTTAATTGTGTTACAATGACCCCTTTAGATTTTCATGCATCAATGTGGAAAAAAGGGCAGATTTTTTCCCTGCTGTCATAAATGTCACAATTGAATTTAGTTTCATGGTATTGCTTAGATATGGGTCAGATAACCAAAAATGGGCGGGAACCTGGTTGCTGCTATCCCTGGACATCTAGCCAATGTATAAATGTTTGTATGTCAAGAAAAATAGTCACAAATAGAAATCATTGTCATCATTTCTCCCTTAGTAAAGCCTCCAGAGTCGAAGGAGAACCACAAAGACAATGTTGTGCTGTCTCCACATCCTGGCGATCATGCGCAATGGCTCAAGTTGAGACAAAATTCTCTCCATGCCACTCAGTAATATTATCGGCCCATTTTTTTTTCTGTCTCCCTCTTCTCCAACCTCTTACTACAGTGTCTGAAGAATGATCTTCATCAAACTGATTTTTAGTGTGTTTTCACCGCACTGAAAAAGAAATACAGAGGTCTAAATGGAGCAAGGTGAGCCAGGTGGTGAAGCCTATATCATTAAACAATGAAGATGAAAGAAAAGAAAGCAGAACTCTTGTTTGCCAATGAAGAGTGTTACACTCAAAATTTTCAGTCTTATCTTTCTCTACTTGGGCCTCTGTATTTGTATTTGCAGTTAATCTATTCCTCTTGATTAATTATTTATTGGCTTACTACAGTGTAAGATCTTTGTGTCCGTTGTGTATGTTGAAAGAGAAAGCTCTAATGTTAACATCTCTGAGTTAACCTGCTGTTTCCAGACATTCATACAGTATTACCCTTTATTATGTGAGATTTTTCTTTTTTATATTAGACATGAGTGAACAGACAGGTTAACGAAGAAACAAGTCTCCATTTCTTGTAAAGAATCTCCTGATATCAAAATTCAATGTTATGCTATTTCACCCTCAATCCAGATTTTGAGGAAATGGGAACAGCGTTGTTCTGACCTGGACAACAAGTTGACAATGCAACGTAAGAAGGCTCAGCGTTTGTCTGAGCAGTTAGAAAAGATGAAGTCTGCTACATCTGGAAATTCCAATGAGATTGTACTGAAGACAGAGGTATTGTGATGAAAAAATTTGCTACTTTTATATACGGTAATAAAAAAGTTTAATGCTTTAGTGCAATACACGGAATGGAGGAAATGAGAAACGAATCTGGACTAAATGAATTTATTGAAAATTTTCTTTTCATTTACGTAATACATCACTGGCAATGCACTGAAATCGGGATCATTTTGTGAATGTGGATTGCTTGAGACAGTTGGACAACTCATCCGTGTTGGTTTGTGTTGGATTGAACATGAATATGTTCAGGAAGATACGAAGTGTTTTTTAAACAATATTTTTCCTGTCCTTTTATTTTATCTATCATTTTGTTTCATCATGTTTAAAAAGAATCTCTGTCTCTTACTCTTTTGTCTGAACATTGACTTTTGATGTTTGGTTACTGATGTTAAATTATTAGCATCAAAAATGAAAACTATTCTGAACATGCCAAATATCTTGTTTTATTTCACTTTTAGGAGCTGGAAAAGGAGGTTGAGTCAGTGAAACAAGAACGAGACACGTTTAGAGATGCTGGTATCAGCCACTACGAGAAGGTCAAACGCCTAAAGAATCAGGTTGACCTTCTGACGAGCCGTAATAGAGTTTTGAGTAAGTTGAACCAGTGAGAGATGAGGGACAACCCTGGATGACTCCTGAAATTTAGTTGAATCCCGCAAAAAATTCTCTCCTCCAATTTATTGGAATCTCCTACAATTTAAAATTTCCTTTTGATCTTTTGAAGGATAAATCTCATATCCCACATATCGTGGACTTACACATTAGACAGTTTCACCAACGATTTAATTATATTAAGTCTCAGTAAAGTCTGTCGAACATGTTGTATAAATATAATATACAAATATATAAATGTATATATATACATATAAAATATGTGATATATATTAGGTAGACATAACATGTTTGACATTATATTCAAGACTATAATAACAAAATTGATACCACAGGGCAATGACAATTTTTTGAGTCGTATTTTGCATCACCACACATTTTCAGGCTCATCTTTCTTTCTTCTTAATCATCGCATATCCCATGATTCCTAAATTATCTGATATTCTTGCTCTCACATTGACTTCTGTTCTCTTGCCTGTGCTCATATTTGACTTGTTGACAAACATGCACATAAGCCTCTCGCTCTCGCGTGAGGAAAATTCAATAGAATTGAGATTACACATACATTTGTTCTTTATTAGTATTTATAGATCCTGTGTTTGCCTCTCAACTGTGAGTGGTTGGAGGGCATTGCTGGTAGGTCCTACTTCTTTCCTTTCCCTCGTTCACTTATATTTCATTTTTCTGTTTCCTCTTAATTGACTTTAAGATAACCACATATGGTTGGCGGGGTAAATTTAAATGAAACAAAGCCTTTCGACTAACACTTGAATTTACAACCTTCATTTTTACAGCGGCAGTACTAAAAAGGAAAAGGATAGTAAAAAATCAGGAGCTGTTTCATCAAACCAACAAGCACCCTGTGTTTTTGGTCCTGCAGCAATGACTTCACATACCCAGTCGAATTCAGAGCCTGCAACAACTGAAAAGCCTAATCGAACAATTCCATCGACATTAGGAAACACAAAACCATCCTCATCTATTGCCATATCAGAAGCTAAGCAGGGAGACAAATTCTTTGCATTCTTCACTAACTCCACATCGAAGACCAAGCTTCCTACTCTAGAACAGATCTCTGTTTCATCTCAAATTTCATCAGCCGCAAAGTCGGAACAGTCAAAAACCTGTTTTTCATCCTCAACATCAAATGCTTCATCAGGAACAACGTCAAACAGTGACAATCTTTCTTCACTTGTGTCGACAAGCTTACAAACTTCTACAAAAACACCAAAGAGAAGGGAAGAAGCCATGATACATGAAGAATCTGATAAAAGGAAAAAGGGTTTGCCTTTCTTTCATACAGTCCAGCA
>JAXRKP010001071.1:0-97500 GCA_037039925.1 Doris montereyensis | reverse complement strand
CGTTCACACCTCTGTAACTCACTGTACTGTCGCTTCATTCTGATTTATCTTAATGGCATCTACTTCTACATCAAAACCCACAAAGCGCAAACGCCTTTCCTTTGAAATTAAATAAAAAATAATCAATGCTGTAGAATTGGAAAGTTCTTTGTTGACTCCGCATTCAGCGAAAGATCTCATATGAGGACCTAGCGTCAGTCCCGACGACCTCGTTGAATCCGACTCCCACTGTAGTATTTTGCCATAAGTTGAATTTTGAAGGTTTATAACATTATCGGGGAATTTTAATGTTTTGTATTTGAAATGTTCAAATACAACAACGTTTTTCTCATCCTGGAAGCTATTCTTAAATCTTATAATTCAAGACAGAAATTTATTATGTTGTTGGCTTTTGTGTTTGTGAAAAAGGATTGAAAGTGTTTCCCTGATAGTGCTATACTTTCCTTTACGCTGACCTTCAATAAATGTGGTGACCGTGTAAGCTCCAGTGAAATAGAGTAAACTAATCTCAGGAAATTGAGGACATAACTGGAGTCAGAGAAGATAGACAAAAAAAAAAGAAAGAAAGTAAAAAAAAAAAGTGAAAATGAACTTACAAAAAATAAAAGAGAGCAAGAAAAGGAAATCACTCTTATATTTTCTTTCTGTCATTTCTTCTTTTTCCCCCAGTTTCTTTCTTTCTTCCTGTCTCATTCTTCTTTCTGATTTCCTTCCTTCTTTTAAATACTAGTCTATGTGTTATTTGTCATTCGCTTAGTTTTTTTGTCCTTTTCTGTGTCTGTTTCTACCGTCCCCCTCCCTCTTTCTCTCTCTCTCTCTCTCTTCTCTCTCTCTCTCTCTCTCTCTCTCTCTCTCTCTCTCTCTCTCTCTCTCTCTCTCTCTCTCTCTCTCTCTCCCACCCTCCCTCCCTCCTCTCTCTCTCTCTCTCTCTCTCTCTCTCTCTCTCTCTCTCTCTCTCTCTCTCTTCTCTCTCTCTCTCTCTCTCTCTCTCTCTCTCTCTCTCTCTCTCTCTCTCTCTCTCTCTCTCTCTCTCTCTCTCTCTCTCTCTCTCTCAGATCTTGACAGGACTTATACCTCATATTTCTCCATCTAATGTTATCGACCTTACAAAAACTAGTCGCAAATAGAAAACTTGACGAATAAGCCATGAAAATCAGGTTGCTCAGTTTCAGTAAGAGACTTTGTTCCCTGTTGTTATCAGATGCATGACATTTCACAAATCAGAATTATGTTGCTCTTACTACACGTAAACTCAAGTTGAGAAATAAGGCTCTCATTCTGGAGTTTTGTAATTGTGAACCGAAAAATATCTATGCATGTCATAAGTATTAAGTGCCTCAACTGCTGTTAGTCCATTCTATTATTTCATATGCAATATTGAAAATGCTAATAACAAGTTATCTTAAGTAAAAGAGTTGTTACTATGTAGACCCTTCATCTATGATTATGATGATGTATTTTCAATATTAATTATCTTGAAAATCATGTGGCTTTCGGTATGCTTATGTTTTAAAAACATTTTTTTAAATGATTTGTACAGTTTAGCCATATAATTTTCTCTCATGTTATATAAGATGTCATGTTTGAAAATTTTTGATATTTATGTTTGCCTTAATATTATTATATATATATATATATATATATATTACATAATATGATATGTATTTGTTTTCATTAAACTGTTTTAATTGTCGAGTAGTCTTATTCAAACTTCACTTTCTTGTGCAATGAAAATCAAGTCCTGCCTGTGTGTGAGGGGGCGGTTGGTGGGTGCTGTTGATAGTTTCTACTTCCTTTATTTTACTCTATTGTTTATCTTTCACCTTGCTGTTTCCTCTTAATTCACCCTGAGATCACCACATGTGGTGAAGTCGGTAAATTTCAATGAAACAAAATCCGTCAGTGCGAAATGAGTCGGAGTAATGATATGCAATGTAATTAAATGAGTCTTAGAGAGAAGTAAACTGTGAAATGAATGTTAGTGTTGTTAAGTTAACTGTGAAATTCACAAATAGTAAATAAAAAGACAAATTCAAAGTTTTCCCCTTATTTTATTCTAAGGGATATGCACTCTAAAGTAAACAATCTACAATATCAAAAAAGTTCCTGTTCTTTTTGTATGCTTGATATAACTGTTTGAGAGTAACAATACTAACATAAAAATAAAAAACAAGACAATAAAAAGCATATCAATGAAAAGACCTTCCTGGCGGTGTATGAAATGTTAGGTTTTATTGACAACAGCGTGTTGTACCGTGAGTTGAAAAAGAAATACCACCCGCTCATACAGGTCGGATAGGTTAGATTTTGGTCAGAGAAACGCTTGGCAGGTTGGGTTTCTGGCCAGAGGTCCGATTTTTAAGAAAAGAGAATGTGCGATGATTTTCGTCAGGAATGTTCAGAAGCAAGTTCTGAAAATGGAGTGCCATTTCTGATTTCTGTGGTTGTCATTTTGGTACGTATCAAACACCGATACATCTTTCTTAGTTTCTCCTGCTCTGTCAGTTGAGTTAGTTAGGTCACGGTGACCGAGGTCAAAGACTGGTCAAAAGCCACTGCACGTCTTACATGAAACTACCATGACAAATACATTGTACCAACTTTTCTCATGTTCAAAAGAAATTACAAGGCTGAAGAACTGATGCAAGCCTGTGAGAGAGAGAATATATTACAATGGTATAATTTATCGAGTTCGATGAGAGAGAAACAGATTGACACTAGTGACAGGGAGGGAGAGAGAAAATGAGGAGACAGAGACAGAGAGAGTAGAGCACTACCAGTAGTATCTTGTTACATTATAGATCGATGTTCATTGAAAAAGATATATATATATAGAGGCAGAGTAGAAGTAGCAGTAGTGCTAGTGGGCCTAGTTAAGTAGTAGTATCACATCTACAGACCTGCCGATACAAGATTTTAAGTTAAATCGTTACTCTTTTTTGTTCTTTGTTTTTGGTATTTTTTTGTTTTGTTTTAGAATATTGCCTCATTTATGATTTTACATGATTGGTTCTGCCTTTGTTACTAATGATTGTTAGGCGTTCCCGCCGATGTCAAGTCGTTAAAGTAAAGCCCTTACACTAGGCCAGAAACTTCTGCTCCGTGCTTTGTCTAATACTAACACAACACCAACTAGGCCTATACGAAAGACGCAATGTCTCTCTCTCTCTCTCGCTCTTACACACACGTATGATGTATACATGAATTAAATTTGGAGCATCCTGATTGATGCAGCCACCTTTACTTCTTCTTTTTCATAATTAATGACCAATTCAACTCATGTCAGCATGCATATTTTAATTTAACCCCAAAGTATTAATATTATTACATTACTCACTGTATGTGTGCAGTAGTTTCACTCTTTTACTTCTACTCTTTTACTCATCCTTTCGTCATGCTGTTTCCTCTTAATTCACCTTGAGATCACCGCAAATGGTGGACGGGATAAATACGGGGTACAGTAGTATTGTGTGTGATTGTATTACAGATTGGCCTTCTACTATACTACTACTACATCATGATTGATGATTTTTTTTCCAATGTCGTATTACATACTTTAGCGCTATTCAAATAACTCTTGGTAGAAAGTTTCTGTGTTTTGTCTAACACCAACTAGGCATAGAAAGACGCAATCTCTGTCTCTCTCACACAACCACATAGGTCTACAATACAAGATTGCGTATACTGCATCATGATCAATGCAGGCAACTGTAGTATTGGGTTTTACTGTTTGCATTACATGTACAATAATTACATGGTGTGGGTCTTCTTCTATGACATGAGAATTCTTTTTTTCCTCAAGGTCGCTTGTTGTTACTTTAATTTAGCACTTCTGACATACTGTTTCGTAGTTACAAAGTTTTGGGCTTGACTTGAATCAAGGAAGTGAAGCCACTTTGATTTGAGCTTATCTTATGATGATATATAATATCTGAGACTCAAGTCCAACCATATGAGAGAGAGGGGGGGGGTTGGCGAGTGCCACTTAGGTTATTCTTCTTTCTTTTCTCTCTTTCATTTATCTTTAAGCTTGCTGCTTCCTCTCACCTGAGGCATATGGTGGATGAGGTAGAATTCCATAAAACAAACAAACAAGTCCAACTGACATCGACTCCTTTTTTACCAATCACGACCATAAAAGGAGATAACTCACTCAATGATATGTCGATGATTCATGTTAACTTGAATTAGGCTTTTTCATATTCTATAATTTCATTGAAGATTGCCATCGTTCAAAGAGAGACAAAGAGAGAGAGAGTCAGACAGACAGATATAGATAAAGCAGAGAGAGAGGCAGAGACAGACAAACAGTTGAGACAGGGAGAGAGAGAATCCAACACCTTTCCTAAAAATTATGTTATTGTAAATTGGTACTAAAGTCCTTTTTGTGGTAGAATTTTTGTAGTCACTGAGTGGTACATTGGTAGGATTTTTGTAGTCACTGAGTGGAACATTGGTAGGATTTTTGTAGTCACTGAGTGGTACATTGGTAGGATTTTTGTAGTCACTGAGTGGTACATTGGTAGGATTTTTGTAGTCACTGAGTGGTACATTGGAGGATTTTTGTAGTCACTGAGTGGAACATTGGTAGGGTTTTTGTAGTCACTGAGTGATACATTGGTAGGATTTTTGTAGTCACTGAGTGGTACATTGGTAGGATTTTTTAGTCACTGTGGTACATTGGTAGGATTTTTGTAGTCTCATTGGTAGGCACTGAGTGGTACATTGGTAGGATTTTTGTAGTCTAATCTCTTATAGAAGTAGTAGGCCTGGAAGGCTCCTGAAACAAGGGTAGTCAGCTGATATTATCAGGCCGAATGATTATATTTTAATTAATACTTCTAATATATTTTAACTGTGCTGCATAAGAAGAGTAAATACAAATACAAAATTAAGACTTATTTTAACCCAATATTTAATCCGATAATCCGAATATTTTAAATTCATTATGAAATTATTTCCGCCTACGTCGACAATGAAATAATAGAAATCAAGGCCAAAGGCCCATTTACGTAGTCTGGTATATATCAGTTATCATTCACTATTTTCAATATGGCTGCGCCCATGTTCATTTCGTCTCAGAACTGTCTATTACAAGTTGTTTGCCATCTACCAAAATAAAAAAGGTAAGTAGATCTAGGTCTAAGTAAGTAGATCTAGGCCTAACTTTATTCTTCATCATTATGAATCTCTATATTTTAAAGCAATTGTCATTACTTGATGTCTATGATTCAAGACCCTAACACAGATGCCATACTAAGATCAGAGTAGATTTAGATCTAGATCTTAGTTCAAGAACGGTTCCATTCTGAAGGCTGAAGTTTGTTAAAAATAAGGCTTGTTTTAAACATCATAATTTTATCTTTTTTATAATAATGATAATAATGATGATGATAATAAAAATAATGATAATAATGATGATGATAATTTTAATAATAGAAGAAGAAGAAGCTAGATCTAGATTTGATTTCTTTTTATTTTCAGCTGAAGATACTAGATCACTCTAGATTAGAAAGGGTTTGCCCATTCATGTCTTCAACTTCCTAACCCAGATCAAGTAGATCTAGTGAGAAACTGAAAATTTGGTGGCCACCCTGACTCAGATCTTGGGAGAGAAGAAAATGGGAGATCAACTACAGTAAGATTGGAGAGAGAGAGAGAGAGAGAGAGAGAGAGAGAGAGAGAGAGAGAGAGAGAGAGAGAGAGAGAGAGAAGAGACTCTACACACACAGGGAAGGCAGACAAACAGTTGAGTAAGGCAAGAATTTAGATTTAAAAAAGGAGAAAAAAAAGATTAATTGACACTTAGAGTTAGAGACTTTGGATCTAGAGTCAAGTCGCCAGTACTCGCACACGCCCATCTCTCGCACACTTCGTGCTTTCGCGTCGATTTTTACCGAAATTACGCTGTTTTTCCCCGCCACCACGTATCGCACATACACAGTTATCCTTTCCCTTCGCTTCCTACCTATTTTTGAGACGATACGTCCTCATCTGCTATATTTTTTACAAGAAAATCTTCGCGAATCGAGAAGAAAGTAAGAATATCCGCCATTTTATTTTCGCTAGTGGGACCTGGAACTTTACTTAGTGATATGGAATTATGGGAATAATTCTATATTTAGTTTTTGTTGTTGAGTGTGACTGGGAAATCCCTTCTATATTTAACTATGCCTTGGAATGCCGGTGTTCGTAGCTATTATGCTGTTTATGGGACTGTGCGAAAGGGGGATCAGTTTTCTATAGGAGTGCCACTAGTCGCACAGCACCCAACTCTCACTCATATTTGAGTAAATTGAGTAGTAAAGCATAATGCGATGCTGACTACGGCTATTTTTTGTGGGGCTTTTAAACTACGTTTTGCTGGAGAGAGAGAAAGAGAGTTGATATTTTAATTTTTGAGTAACAAAACTGATTATCAAATCTTTCACTTTCAGAAATGACTTCAACTATAAAAATCTCGCCTAAAGAATATAAAATATTCTGAGTTGGTGAGAAAGACAGTGAATTTTGTGAATGGATTGGCTGCGTTTGTGGGAGGTGGTTTCACATAGGTTGTCTGAAGGATGCAAGTTTGCAAGGGATGAGCATGAATGAGATTGAGAAAATAACATGTTTGTGAAAGTTGTTAAGTATTATCATAAATAAAATCATGACTTTTATATCCAACATTTGTTTCTCAGCTCTTCTGTTTTACACTACAGTGTGTGACTGCTGGTGCTGTCTGTGCGACATCATGTGTTTTAATTAAGGTGTCAGAGAGTGAGTGGGTAACTGCTGGCGCTAGCTGTGTGACATGAGTAAATTAATTGTGAGTAAATTAATTGTGAGTAAATTAATTGTGAGAGGGTTACAGAACTGTTTTGGGGGTGAGTTAGCCATTGTTAGCAATGAAACAACTCTCAAAGCTTTTAACTGAGCTAAATTGTATCAAAACTTTGGATTTGATCATAAATCGGGTCATTTACAGTGCATTTTGAGACTGTGCGAGTGCCGGAGCACAGGTTGTGCGACTTCAGGCAACTCTCAAGTTTGCTGTGCGAGATGGGGGGAACCATAATGGTCGTGCGAAAAAGGGTCGTGTGCGAATGTCAATCACACAATGGGCTCGACACGCTACCTCTCGCTCAGGAAAAGATAACTCTTAAACATGGTAGCATCAAATTCAGGATCAAGCACAAAGAGCTTCAGTTACAAGAGTGACATGCCCCTTCCGATCTAGATCTAGATATGATTTAATAATTTTAACTTTTAACTTTTTCTAGATCATCTATGTTAAAAGCTATAGACTAGATCTAGCTAGATCTAGATCAATATCCGATAGTATTTAGTATAGTCTCATATTAGGGTTTTTGTTGTTTTTTTTAATTTGTTTTTCAAATTATTTTCAATTGTATCAATATATAATCAATGTTCAAAGTATAGGTTAATGATGTCAAACAGTGAGTTGATGCAAAGTCTGAATGGTGCTAATCTAAGTGTATGATAATATAATAATATAAAATTAGAAGCAAGCAATTTTTTATTATTGCCATAGATATATCATTATTATCATCATCATTTGAGGTCTATGTTGATGATGTGGCATACAAAATGAGGGGAGGGGACATTGTGAAGAAAGAATCTTTAGTGAAACTAAGGTTACTAATTCATTTCTATTTTTGTTTTCTTTTTCAGCTGACAATGGTGAACAAATGCTGTGTCCCTGGCTGCTCTTCAAACTACAAAAGGTCAGGGGAACAACAAGACAAAGTATATGTGAAATCATTTTCATTTCCAAAGGATGAACTTTTAGAGCAGTGGAAAAAAACATTCCTCGTGACAATTTAATTGTTACAAAAAACACTGTTGTCTGTGAAAAACATTTTGAAGAAGCAGACATTATTCGATGTAATATTGTTCTTGGACAGAATGTACCACGCAAGCGTCTGAAATTGCGTGAGGGAAGTGTCCCCAAAATCTTTCCCAATCTACCGTCTTATTTGACGAAGACGTCCGATATTTCTCGAGAGGTTCCTGAAGCCAAACGAAGGAGATTTTAAGAGAGAGAGACAATTCCTTCTTTCAAGAAGTTTTAAAAAAGGATATAATACATTGTTTTAATTCTCTAAGTGTAAAACTTGAGGGCTATTTAAAAAGATATAAAGAACTTAGTATCAACATCAAAGAAGACTGCATTTATGTGTATAAAGTTGTTTTTGAAAATCCAGTTCAAGGACCTCTCATTTCCTTTTGTGTTTTGATTCGTAAGGACCTTACCGTATGTGTATGGAAAAATAGTGTTGTGATTTCTTCTTTAGATTGGATATTAAAATCAAATCGACTAGAGAGATGGAGCCAGATGGACAACTTAATTTCTCACTATGGAATGAACGAGGAGGAGGTAAATAGTGAATGAACTTTTAGGAAAAAGTACTTTAAATCCATTGCCAAATAATGTATCAGAAGAAGAGCTTCCCGAGACCTTTGGTAAATTTTTCTGTGAAAAATTAGAAACGATTTTGGCAATTCTTGCAACGCTAAGCATTCCACTTTCTCGGGGAGGGAACTTACCCTATTTAAAGAAGCTTCTGTTGATGAAGTCCATAAAATGATTTTGTCTTCCTCTACTAAATCATGTGAATTAGATCATGTTCCAACTAATGTATTGAAATTATGCCTGTGTGGCACATTACATACACGAAGACAATGAAAGGTAAATTCTAGTGTGTCGAGTGATGTTATTTTATTGATCATGAAAACAACAAGAGAAAGTAAAGTGAACTGTGTGGGTCTCTTGTAGTCCTAGCAGTCTTGATAATTGTTCGTACATGTACGTATGTAGATATTGTGTGCACCACACAAGCCCCCCCAAAGACTGACTAGGTCAATTTTGTTGGAAACGTCGAGGCTGTTGGATGTGACGGCCGGAGCGTGACGTCTTGTTGGAGGTTGAAGGTGGCGTAGGTTCTCTAGACTTCGGGTGCTGATTACTGCTAGTACTACTACTAGTGGGTGGTCGGCCACGACGTGGAGGTATTGCCACAGATATTGGTTGAGTAGCATCTACGTAGGCAGTTTTCAGTCTGTCTATTGAGATCCGCTCTGTACGTCCTCCCATATCGATAAGAAAGGTTTTATCTCCAGGTGCGATGACAGAATATGGGCCTGTATATGGCCGTTGCAGTGGGCCTCGTTGCGCATTTGCACGAATATACACATACTTCGCCGTGGCAAGGGAACGTGGCACACATGTCTGCAAAGAACTATGGTGTTGGGTTGGTCGAGGAGCATGTAAAGGTGCGTTGGTACGGAATGCAGTTAAGAATTCTTCCGGCGAGCGCTGTGATGAGCAGCCTGGCACAAATTCTCCTGGAACGGTTAGTGGTTCACCATACACGAGCTCAGCTGAAGAGTAACCAATGTCCTCCTTAGGCGAGATTCTGATGCCAAGGAGGACCCAAGGAAGTTCGTCCACCCAACCAGGACCTGTAAGGCGTGCTTTCAAAGATGCTTTCAGTGATCGGTGAAAGCGTTCAATCATCCCGTTAGCCTGTGGATGGTAGGCGGTTGTGTGATGAACATTCACCCCAAGTCGAGATGCCATTTGTTTCCACAAGGCAGAGGTGAACTGCGGTCCACGGTCAGATGACATGTCTGTCGGTACACCGAAACGTGCAATCCAGCACGAAATGAGTGCTCGCATGCACTCGTCAGCTGTAGTGTCTCTAAGTGGGATAGCCTCTGGCCAACGAGTATTTCTGTCAATGATGGTCAAGATGTGTGAAAATCCACGTGATTGAGGTAGTGGTCCGACCAAGTCAATGTTAATATGTGAGAACCTTTTCTCTGGTACTGAAAATGTCTCTAGAGGTGCCCTCGTGTGTTTTTGTATCTTTGAGCTTTGGCAATTATGACACTCTCTGACCCATGCCGAAACTTGTTTCTTAAGTGCATGCCAAACAAATTTTTCGCTTAGCAGTTTGACTGTGGCTTTCACTCCTGGGTGTGAAGTGTTGTGAATCATTTCAAACACTGATCGTCTGAAGTCAAGGGGCACGATAGGACGTGGACGGCCAGTTGAAATGTCGCAGATGAGGTCTGGGCCTTTTGTGTCTACTTTAGCCATGGCGATCTGCAGATTAGTGATGGCTGTTTTGTACGCTTGTACCTCGAAGCTTGCCTCTTGCGATTTAGCCATGGCTGAGTAGTCTATACCTATTGAGACTGTGTCAGCAACTGCACGGGAGAGGCAATCTGCGACAGAGTTATCTTTTCCTGATATGTGACGGATATCAGTGGTAAATTCCGATATAGCAGAAAGTTGTCTTTGTTGTCGCGCAGACCATGGCTCAGTGACTTTAGACATAGCGTGGACTAAAGGTTTGTGGTCCGTAAAATTGCGAATTGTCTTCCTTCTATAATGAAGCGGAAATGTCGAATTGCTAGGTGTATACCAAGAAGCTCTCTGTCAAAAGTGCTGTGTTTTTGTTCCGGCTTCCGTAGCTGGCGACTGAAGAAGGCGAGGGGTTCCCAATGATCCAGGGTGAACTGTTCAAGCACTGCTCCAACCGCAATGTCCGAAGCGAAGCGCGCAAGTGAGGGCGAGAGGACAATCATGTTGAGGATGAGCCAGTAACGATGCATTAGCTAATGCAGCCTTGCTGTCGTCGAAGGCTTGTTTGATTTCTCGGGTCCATGTTAGTGCTTGTTTGGGTTTTGTATTCTTCAATGAGGAATATAGAGGATGGAGTGTAGCAGCGATTTTAGGTATAAACCGATGATAAAAATTGAGCATGCCCAGAAATTCTTGTAGTGATTTTGTGTTCTTGGGTTTGGGGAAATCTTTTACCGCCTGTACTTTCGAGGCCACTGGTTTTGATCCGAAGAGGATACCTGATGTCCCAGGAAAGTAAGAGACTTGACTCCAAACAGACATTTTTCAAGACGGATGACGAGGCCGTGGTTTTTCAAACGTTGAAAGACGTTGCTGAGGTCTTCTATGTGCTTAGACTCAGAGGAACTTGCAACAAGGATATCATCCAAGTAGCAAAAACACATTCAAGGTCCTGGAAAATGGAGTCCATTAAACGTTGAAAAATCTGTGCAGCGTTTTTCAACCCGAAAGGCATACGAAGAAACTCCCACAGACCGAATGGTGTGATCACAGCAGTCTTGGGAACATCCACGAATAAGGTCAACTTTAGAGAAAATGGCTTTTCCTTTCAGACGAGCAGAAAAATCTTGGATGTGTGGAACCGGGTACCGGTCGGGTACGGTAGCGGCATTTAGTCGACGAAAATCTCCACAAGGTCTTAGACTTCCATCCGATTTGGGGACAATATGAAGAGGTGAAGCCCATGGACTATTGGACTTCCGTATTATGCCCATCTTCTCCATCTCCATGAACTCGTTTTTGGCTGCAAACAGTTTCTCTGGGGCCAAACGATGCGCCGCGCAAAGACAGGTCGGCCTTTTGTCGGTATAAAGTTGAACTCCATGCTTTACTTCTAAAGTCGAAAATGTTGGACGTAAGATTTCAGGATACTGATGTAAAATTTTTCTAAATTTGTTGCTGTTTGGTTCAACGAGGGAAAGGTTGACGTTACTCATGGTAACTGAACTCACAGAACATGGAATGGGAGAAAAGGTTTCTGCATCAATCAAACGCTGGCTGCGAATGTCGACAAGGAGATTATGTTGACGTAGAAAGTCAGCCCCAAGAAGGGGCGTTTCACCTCCGCACTGATGAGACGTGCTTGGAAAGTACGCGAGCCAAAACGAAGAGGTACTACGCGGGAACCATAGGTCGCTATGGAAGAACCGTTGGCAGCTTGCAAGGCGGGGCCTGTACCTCCCGAGTGTTTGTCAAACAATGAGGCGGGAGTGACAGATACTTGTGCTCCCGTGTCCACTAAGAACCGACGTTTTGATGTCTCATCTGTCACGATGAGTTGGAGGTTCCTTAAAGATGACTGTGAAAATTCAGCGGCATAGGCATAGCATCTCGGGTCAACAGCAGGTGTGTATTTACTGTGACCCGACTTTCCGTTTCCCTGGTTCTTTTTGAAGTGCCGACAGACTTGAACGATTTGTAATGTTCACAAGATTGTAAGCATCGGCGAGCGTTCAAACCAAATCGTCGGTGATACCAACAAATGGAGTCTATTTCTGCTGGGTTTCCTTCTGGTGTGATTGAAGCAGATGCTTGTGATATTACTACTGGTGTTGAGTGCGAAGCATTAAAAAGATTATCTGCCTCTTGGGCCAATGCTCTGTAGTCCTGAAGGTATGTGGGAGTTGGCCAAAGGAAGGCGAATACTGGCAGGAGTTGCCTTAAAATAGCTGTCTGAACAGCAGGCAAGGCTTATGGTTACCCAAGAGAACCAGCATCATATCCATCAATTCAGATGGTTTCCTGTCCCCTAATCCATTCAAATTCAGTAGAGTGTTTGCCCTTTCCGTCTCGGACAGACCAAACGTTGACAGGAGATATTCTTTAAGATGTCTGTATTTCTCAACAGTTGGAGGAGATGAGATGATGGGTAGTGCTCTTGCTGCTGTATCCGAATCCAGCGCTCGCCACCACATGATAGTATTTAGTATCATCAGAAGTTATTTGACGAAGGACAAATTGTGCTTCACTCTGGGCAAACCAGGCAGCAGGGCAGGAGGTCCAGAATGTTGGTAGCTTAAGTGCCACAGACTCCACAGCCATGTCGAGGAAGTGGAAGTAGATCTAAAATGATATATACTGGTTTAACTGTAGTGTAGTTTTATAGGCCAAGTAGTGTAGGTCTAGATCTAGAGAAACGATGATAGACGAAAATAGTACAAAGGCTTAACTACTACAAACCAGACTGTGTAGATCTAGAGATCTAAATTTATATCATAATAGATAACAATAATTATAAAAATTTAACGTCGGGGTCACCATTTGTGGCATATTACATACACGAAGACAATGAAAGGTAAATTCTAGTGTGTCGAGTGATGTTATTTTATTGATCATGAAAACAACAAGAGAAAGTAAAGTGAACTGTGTGGGTCTCTTGTAGTCCTAGCAGTCTTGATAATTGTTCGTACATGTACGTATGTAGATATTGTGTGCACCACACCTGCATCTTAAAAATGTATTTGGGTGACATAATTGTTTACACTGTTGATACAGTAAAAAATTTGGGGACGATGCTTGATTGTTCACTATCCATGGACTGCCAACTAAATTTTATGTGTGCAAGATTATGATATTTGAATTAAAGAAAATATCTGCAATAAGACCCTTTTTATCCCCTGAAATGACCAAGAAACTTGTTGTTGCCTTAATTGGTCACTGATAAGTGAAATTTTGGCATCTCCTTGGCCTTGTGCAAGGTTATTAATCCTGCGCCATCTGCTAACTCGATTGTGTGGTTTGCAGGTAGAAATGATGATTGAAAATTGACGAATTTTCTTTTGTTGTTGATTGTGTGGCACGGGGCTCCACTGTCGACAAGTATTATGTTGTTGGGGTGATTCGATCGCTGATTTTTGTAGGTCCACCGTTTGCACCGCTGACATTGGGGTGATTTTTGTCGACGCCGTAACGATTGATGGAAAAGTGGTAGTATGCACTTTTACTTTGATCACTTTCGCTTTCATGTGCTAAGGCTTTGGCAGAAATTTTGTGTCTATTTTTCCGACAAAATGCTGTATCGTGAGTTTTTGATTTACAATTTTCACACCATCTTTGTTGTAGATTCCTGCATTGTTTGGTGTTGTGTGAATTTGATTTGCAATGCGTGCACCATTTTGATGAGGCAGCATGTGGTGGACGGCGTGAATCATCGTACTTTGGTACGGTGTTTGTAAATCGAAGAATTTATGCTAAGGACAGAAATGTCACTTTGAACTTCAAATTGAAGTTCAACGTTCTCCTCTTGATTTCGAAGACTTTCTTTGAATTCCCGAACGACTGATTTCTCTTGTTGAGTTGTCACTGTAATAAATGGTTGATATTGCTTAGGCAGTCCTTTCAACACCATAGCCATTAGAAGTGAGTCACTTATATTTTCTCCAGCTTGCTTGAGAGCCGATGATGCCGTCTCTGCTCTGATGATGTAATCGGTGATTGACTCATCTGGATGATTAACAAGCGATGTCAATTCATTGTACAGCGTAAGTATCCTTGCTGTGCCTTTCGGCCGGTAGTGTGACCGTAGGGATCTGTAAGGGCCTGTCTTCTGTCACTGTTCGCCCCTTAATATTAAAGAGAGGGAACGGTCATCGAGCAGCTGAACTAGCTCGGCATATGCTTCTTCGCTTTTACTATGACTACGATCGATCTCAGCAGTCTGAGCAGCATCATTGTCGATGTCTTTAACTTTAAGGACGCCATACAAACCACGTATCCTCATAAAAAGCAAGGAACTTCACTTCCCATAGCATCTCTCATCACCATTGAAGGTGATGTTCCTGGGCCCATAACCTGTAAAGGATGGCTGGGCCGCCATCCTAGAAACTGATGGACACGGATTGAGATCTAAATCATTTTTATTGAGCGAAGGACAAACATCTACAATTTTGTAGGAGAAACCGGAAGAAGAGCAGGTTACAGTTACAATAACAACAATCCAATTCATACATTTTATGGGTAGAAGAGCTACACTGGGGGAGTGATTAGAATAAACAAAGTATAAAGTATACACACAGGGTAACAATTATAATACCCATACAGGATACATCCCATACATCCTAACAAAATTATCATATATGAATATGATTTAAGACAGACCTGTCTTTTCATCTCCTAATTTTATATTACAGTCCTATTCTTCTCACTCATGTTCATGTCTGTGGCATTTTATGAAGATTTTTAGAATCATCTAAACAGATATTTCTGTAAAACTGTTTTTATCAATTGAATTTGAGAGCAAGAGTTCAGTTATTATCTAAGTGCATAAATTTCTGTCGTGTTGTGCACTGTACTATTACTAGTGTATACGTTCAGTAAAGGATTTACTTTGTAATCCTCAATGTTGTTATTTTTTGCTTTTTGGCCTAATCCATATTGTTGTTTGGCCACTTTGATTGAGTCTTAAATCACTAAATAATTTGTTTCACTACTGTTACTAGTGTTACTATGACACTATGAGCTTTGTCTTTATCTTCATTTAACGCAGTACAGTACTCGTTAAAGCATAAATATATACAGTGATTTTAATATTAACAATAAGATTTTATATCTCTATCTACATTGTATACTGTGTGTGTGTGTGTGAGAGAGAGAGAGAGAGAGAGAGAGAGAGAGAGAGAGAGAGAGAGAGAGAGAGAGAGAGAGAGAGAGAGGGAGAGAGAGAGAGAGAGAGAGAGAGAGAGAGAGAGAGAGAGAGAGAGAGGGAGGGAGGGAGGGTGAGAGAGAGAGAGAGAGAGAGAGGGAGGGAGGGAGGGAGGGAGAGAGAGAGAGAGAGAGAGAGAGAGAGAGAGAGAGAGAGAGAGAGAGAGAGAGAGAGAGAGAGAGAGAGAGAGAGAGAGAGAGAGAGAGAGAGAGAGAGAGAGAGAGAGAGAGAGAGAGAGAGAGAGAGAGAGACACACACACACACACCTTATGAAACATGATTGAAAATGGAAATATTTTGATGACTGATTTTATACCATGAAAATAAAAATAAAACAATTAACTATACATTAGCACTGTGTTGGATTCTTTTAATCTTTTACGAAGTAATTAGTATGTGTGTGATGATAGTGATGTGCGTAGTACATGTACAATGTCTTGTAGATTTATAGAGATCTAACTGATGACAGTCTAAGACTACTAACAGTGTAACAGTGAACAGAGTTAGCAGAGCTAGATCTAGTTGGCTGCGTTGGTCCTGCTGCGGGGCCTGCACGTCGGCCTGATAGCGACGCCATGTTTTTCTGCCTTCCAGGCCTTCATCAAGGTGGCCTTGAGTCACTGAGTACTGAGTGGTACATTGGTAGGATTTTTGTAGTCACTGAGTGGTACATTGGTAGGATTTTTGTAGTCACTGAGTACTGAGTGGTACATTAGTAGGATTTTTGTAGTCACTGAGTGGTACATTGGTAGGATTTTTGTAGTCACTGAGTACTGAGTGGTACATTGGTAGGATTTTTGTAGTCACTGAGTACTGAGTGGTACATTGGTAGGATTTTTGTAGTCACTGAGTACTGAGTGGTACATTGGTAGGATTTTTGTAGTCACTGAGTGGTACATTGGAGGATTTTTGTAGTCACTGAGTGGTACATTGGTAGGATTTTTTGTAGTGGTACTGAGTGGTACACTGAGTGGTACATTGGTAGGATTTTTGTAGTCACTGAGTGGTACATTAGTAGGATTTTTGTAGTCACTGAGTGGTACATTGGTAGGATTTTTGTAGTCACATTGAGGATTTTTTTGTAGTCACTGATTGGTAGGATTTTTGTAGTCACTGAGTGGTACATTGGTAGGATTTTTGTAGTCACTGAGTGGTACATTAGTAGGATTTTTGTAGTCACTGAGTGGTACATTGGTAGGATTTCTTGTAGTCACTGAGTGGTACATTGGTAGGATTTTTTTGTAGTCACTGAGTACTGAGTGGTACATTGGTAGGAGTACTGAGTGGTACATTGGTAGGATTTTTTGTAGTCACTGAGTGGTACATTGGTAGGATTTTTTGTAGTCACTGAGTGGAACATTGGTAGGGTTTTGTAGTCACTGAGTGGTACATTCGTAGGATTTTGGGCTTTTTTTGGTTTGCCTGGACACCCTGTGTTTTCTTTACCTTCAAGTTCAATGCTTGATTGTCAGTGTCAGCCACTCTATAGGGCCAAGAGTGTAGTGATTGTTTAATGTACTGTTCATTTTAGTTGATGTCGTATGGACGAGGTTATGTGTTAATGTTGCAGGGTTCTGCTTTCGCCTAAATTAAATAAGCGATTAAAAAAAAAGTAAAACTTAACATCTGCTTTTAAGTTTTTTTCATGTGCCTTTTGTGACACGAAGAGCATACCTCTGACATTGACATGACCATTCATATTGTAAATTCGCAAATGATCTATTCGTTCAGTTTCATTCTATTCAATTCAAAGTGAAAGTCTGATTTGTTCATTGTTTTTGATATTTTGTTCATCGGTGATGAGGAAGAAAAATGGTCCATGAGTTATTTTCTTTTCGGCAAATTTGATTCCAAACAGTCATCATAGTCACCTTCAGTAGACATTTTTAAAATTTTCTACCCTCGTAGATGGAATCAATAATAAAACTCACTCACCGTCCCTGTGAATCCAGTCAACAATGGGGACCGGCTTTGTTATTTTTAAAACATATATACAGCTATACAATGAAATCCGCTTACTTAAATTAAAAAACAATGGGATTGACAGGATCAGGGGAAAAAATTCTGTTGTATCCCATCACCATAGTAGACATTGTAATTTTTATCTTTATAAATTTCATTCTCTACAGCTGTTTGAGTTTGACTTTCTTCTCAACTTCGTTGATTATGTTAGCTTATGTCTCAAGTAAGAAAGCAATTTTCTCTTTGCAGCCATTCCCATGCTTGTTTAAATAACATCTAGAACTATGGGTGTCATTTCAGTTCAAATTTGTGATGAACGCATGTCTGTGTATTGATGTCCATGTGTACAAATAAAATCGTAAAATGTATCCCTTTTCATAAGTAAAGTTCTTTTAGGCCCTTGGTCAATGCCTATTTTGGCTTCAGTCGTGTAAAGTGTAAGAAGAGGTAATAGACCACAAGGTCACTCCCTGGACAGGCTGTTAAGAAAACGAACCTCCCAGTCAAAATTAAAGAGAATTTGCATAAATATCATGACAATGAGCAAAAAATTAACTCTTCAAAGACACATTGATACATAGAATAGTTTTTTTTATTGGCATTCCACAGCATAAAAATCTCTCCTGACCAAACAAGTATTATAACCACCTAAAGACTCCAAAGTAACAATGAATTTACAGTGGCTCAATTTTTCCTTGCAACTATTACAATTAAATCATTTTGTTTGTTGGCTGTTGGTTTTCAGGAATAATACACTTGTTGGACCACTACCATGTTGCTTACCTATCGCTGCTATCAGACATGAATTCACTGAAGAACAAGATATGGTAGAACATTGGGAGGAGAGTGAGAGGTACGAAGAAGAAAGAAAATGAACATGAATCTCTCATTCTGACAAGATCTCAATTGTTATGTGTCAGAAAAATGCTTCATTGAGTGGTAATTTTAAAATTTATGATGAGCTGCAAAAACAGAAAAGAGCTTAGCCCCGAGCAGACCTAATTGCTTTCATCTGAACTGCTGGCTGATCCAAAGATTTCTTCCTCATCCTTCTTTCCTTTGTCTTCTTCTCCTTCACTTTCACTTCCTCTGTCACTCGGGTTTTACTTCTGCTTCGACTTCTGCTACCACTTGCACTTCTACTCGAAGAGCGACTCCTGGATCTACTACGACTACGGCTGACACTACGACTGCGGCTTCCACTCTTACTCCGACTCCTGCTCCGACTTGGACTCTTACTCTGACTTCTACTTCTGCCTACTTTTGCTGCTCCTGCTGACGCTCCTGCTACGACTTCTGCTCTTACTCCTACTGCCACTTCTACTCCTGCTGCCACTTCTGCTTCGACTTCTGCTGTGGCTGGCACTCCTGCTGCGGCTTCTACTTCGACTGCCACTGCACTGCGGCTCCTGCTGCGACTCTTACTTCTGCTTCTGGCGGATCCATCTGATCTGACACTCTCTTTGTCATTTTCTTCTTCCTCATCACTTTCAATTCTGTTTCGCTTCTTTTACTTTCTTCTTCATTCTCAAGATTTTCGTTTTCACCTGTTGAATAAATGACAAATAAAAAACAAAGGTTATTGAAAAAAGAAGGGCAGTCAACTTAAACAAAAAATTAAAAACAAAACACAAAAATCTTTGGTCTAAACAAAATGAGACAGCAAAATATTTGCTTCAATTCAAGAAACCTTCAAGCTTTGTTCACGTTTGTCCTTGATATCATGGGTCAAAGTGTAAGAAAGCCTGTTTGCCTGAAAATTTGTATGCCTTATCACAAAAACCTCCACGTACCAATTGACATAGCAGGTGCAGAAAAAATGCATTTTGTGGAGAAAAACACCTATTGCAATTACCTGTCATCAAATTAAGGAAAGCTGTTGCCTTTTGTAGGCAAATTAATAAAAATTTGTTATTCCATTGAAGGTAATTTAAACAAAAATACTTTCCAAATCGCCTCAGATACTGAGTTATTTGAGTCAGCCATTCCCTGACCCACCTTTTTGGCAAAATTCATATACACGACATAAGAATATAAGAGAAAAAAAAATTGGGACTTGATATTCATGTCTACTAAAGTAGGTTGTTGAGTTAAAGGACGTTGGAACAAATTTCTCTCTGGGATGAAATAAAATAATTGAATTGAATAAAATCAGGGCGTCCAGCACAAAGTCAACTGAAAATTTCCTACCTCAAAACAAAAAATCCTAACTAGGAAATGAAATACTCTCCCGACGCCAGAAACGGAGAACAGCGTAAATATTTCCAATTTCAATGCATTGTTATAAATTGTTAATTCAAATCATAAATGAATGACTTTCTACTGCATCTCAATGAAAAGTGATCACACATTTCTTTAAATGTTTCACTTTGGATTAATAGTATTTTAGCATTTTCCCACACATTTCTGAAAAAATAAATAAATCTGATAGCTGATAGATCTAGTACTAGTAGTGATAGATCTACCCCTATCATTTCACAAAACATGCAAACAGTGCAAAAATGAATTATTTTTTTATTATCTCCTTTCGAAAAATAAATCAAACACAAGAGTGACAATATAACACGCATAAATACTTACTCGGTCTACCGAGAAGAAAATGAGGTTTGGAAGGCTTTTCTATAACTTGACTGACCTCTGCCAATTATAAATCTTCCTCTGTTCTACTTTTTAGCCCCCCCCCCCCAGTCTCTCTTTCTTTCTCAGGATCAAAAACCTAAATCTAGAATTATTAATTGACTGCAACGTAAAACCCCTCCCCTAATAAAAATCTCCATTATATTGGCAACCATCCAACCCCCTCTTCCTTTCTTCTTCAATAAAACCGAATCTAGATCTAAATCTAGTGTAGTACATGATTGCCTTCTTCCTGGTTCTACCCCTTTCCCCACCCATGTCTGCATTGTAGTGGAAGACATTAGTTATTTCTCTTTCTCTCCGATACCATACCGTATGTCAGACTCAGTCGCCTCTTGTTTGTCATCATATGTTTTAACATCGACTTTTTCAGCCTGATCTCTTCCCAACCTCTATTCTGCTAACGGGTCGTGCGTGCATGATATCCCTTCGATCATCCAACCTCCTCTATTCTTTCTAAACACTTGCATTTGCCTTTCGATCATCTGTGAACTCCCGACTCTCCCATATATACTCTCTCTAATACTAATACACACATGCATGATTGGTCGCATTAAACACACACAAACATTCTCTGTCTAGCCTTCTTACACACACATGTGCGCGATCGGACTTAAAATATGCACATTGCCCTCTGTCTCTCTCCCTTTCACCCGAACCATACAACGTGCGCGATCGGCTTTTTAACACACACGGCTTAATCTCTCCAGAGTAAAAGTTACATTGAAGAAAGTAGGCTGGGCCGTAGAAAGGCATTTCATGGTATTGCTATAGGCTCTAAAACTAAAGAAAGTATTGAAAGCTTTGTGTCGAAATCCGATACTAATTTCACGGGCAGACTTTACAATTTTAAAGAAGGTATCGGAATCGTTTAGCTTCAACATGAAAGAATCGCCAGACAGCAAAGCATGCATGACCGGAAATGGATGATAAAATGATTATTCATTGTTATTCATTGTCCACAATCTTATTCCCTATTTCGCGGTGCCGATAATTGTTCATGTCTACTTCGATTTCCCCTGATTTTCTCTCATGTTCGTCCTCATTATATCATTTCCCTGGTATTTTCTCGACTGGGAAACATTTTTTCGTTTTCAAAGATTTCCCTGATGCATGTGAACCCTGGTTTTTCTGCCTGAGCCACATTTCCTCCTTGTTTTCCTACCCAAGACATCAATTTCCGACCTGAGTATAAAAAAAAACCCAAGATATTTTTCCGACTTTCCGACCTTGCTGGACACCCTCAAAATTGATGTAGGTGGTGTCCCCTATACTTTTCTTGAAATTGATTTTCCAAGAGACAAAATTCCCTAAAACAAAAACTTGTATCATCATCTTATATGCCAGGTCTGTTGCAGATATCGGCAAGAAATCTGTATCACTTTGTTAACCTATGTTGTCCAGGCATTCAGCCTTCGTATGTGTGTCATTCTCGGTTTACCTCTGCCTCTCTTCCCATTGACCTTTTCTGTGAGTACAGCTCTCTCTACATCACTCTTTCGGTAGATATTTCGTATGAATTTTAGTTGCCTCTGTCGTAGTGTTCATAAGTGATGGTTTTGTGCCAAGGTCTCATCAGCAGGTCTTCTTTGGTTATCTTTTCTTTTCACGAAAAATATTCAGCATTCTACGCATAAATCACATCTCTGTGGCCTCAATTCGCCTCTCCATCTCTTTATTTATTGTCCAGCACTCATAGCCATAAAGAATAACTGACCAAACGTATGCCTTCAGAACACGAATCTTGGTATCCATATATGTCTATTTCTGTTTTTCATGACGGGCTTCATTCTGCTATATATGCCTCTTTGGCTATCGCATATGTCTTTTTATTTCGTCTGAACAAAAACATGCCTGTAAAAATTAACTTTCCATGCAGTAAAGTAAAGTTACTTCAAGACCATTATCACCTATAGAGTCAGAGCGTTTTTCCTGATTTCTATAGTGTAAAGCATATTTCTATGGTACGTTTAAACCAAGGCAAAAGCTTCATAGCCATGTCTATATATAGCCTTGTTTTATCCCTCTCAATAATAGTTTCCATGCCGTGGAAAGAACCCTTTACTACTGATTCATTAAACACACTCAACGGTCACACATGCATGACACACAAACCACACTCTCACCTTCTTCAGCTGTGAGATTTGGCATTTCTTCCTCTTCCTCTTCATCTCCAGGGGTTCCAACATTTGCATACGTCCCTCCTGCAATGATATATATATATATATAAAAAAAGGGCAAAGGGTTCATATTGAAGCAATAAACATAGACACAATACAGAAGTTAAATCCTCATGAGCATGAAAACAAGACAAAGAGTAGAAGGGAAAAATAAATAAAAAAATCAAATAAAAAATCATGGACACCAGTAAGAACCAAAGATGTGACCTCTGGCCAAACACAGCGCTATATCACTCAACTTGTTGTAGACCTAAGCTTGCTTACTCCACAAAGTAGGCCTGGACTAGGGGGCTACGCCTAGATTCATGATCGGTGAATGACCAAGACACGGTTCAATCTCGGGTTAAGGGATAATGCAAACGTTTGAGCACCTAACGGTTCTCAATATGTTTTCAGTGCTTTTCCTCGAGGAAAAATACTAGAGAAACTGTTTTATATATAGAAAATGTTTTGGTGATCAGACCTTAACATGCCATTGCCAAATTAAGAATATCTTTTATTTCCTTTAACCCTGGAAAATTGAAAACTAGGAACACACAAGTTTGAATTTGTCACTGTTCATGTTCAATCAACTGTAGGCTAGCATCAATGGGAGGACAAGTATAAATAATGTTCTTATGTAAAACATTATTTATGCTATGTTTTCAAATAAATTAAAAACATTTATGATCACAAAAGCAATCGAGTTACATTGATTAAAATATGATTATGATACTTAATTTATCACACATAAGGAATCATGGCATTTATATTATGAGATATGACATTTATAACATTTTGATCACCTTTCCAAGACCTGTATTTTGAAAAAATATCCACAGTTAACGAGTCTGGAAAACAACCAAAAGTAGATCCAAAACAAAAAAAAACTCTTAACTCCCCCCAAACAAACACAACAACATAAAAATCCCAACAATAGTCCCCAGAAGAACAAACCTGTGCTGCCATTTCTTTATCAGCCAACTCCTGTGTTTGACAACGAGGCGAGATCTCAACTGGGCACTGGCAGCAGTCTTTCGTCGTTTACTCAGCTTGACACTGTTCAAAGTAAAATGCAGACAGTGAAAAGTCGTGAGAGCATGCCATTGACGCTGCAAACGTCTGACTCCTTTCGGTACTTAACAACAGATTAAAAAGACATAACACAAGGGAGACAGCGAAGAAAGAAAAGATGAGGATGACATACACACTCTAAGCAGTAGTATGGCAGGCAGATAGAGCCACAACTTGAGGCTGTGTTCATTGGGAAAGACGCGTAACAGTAACACGCATTTCCCCCACTCGACCCAGGTGCAAGGGGTGCAAGCATAAGCTTTGGAGTAAAAGCCTCGTCAGACTAGCGTCCTGTGCAGGAGGTGGTTATAATCACATGTTCCGCTTCACGATACAAAAACCGGGGATAAGTTCCGACTCTTCACTTCACTTTGAGGCTGCGTAGTAGTAGTAGTAGTAGAAAACATAAAACAAATGACGATTTCATGCACAGAGAAAAAGAACAAAGAATGATACAGAAAATGGGAGCTTTATACAACGTCCATACTACAGGCCACAAATAATCATTTTTCCTGGTGATCTGAGAGGTTCTCTATTTCTATGACTTTTGCACCCTTCATTAACAGAGCTGATAACTGACAATTTTGACCTTGAAATTCATCTAGAGCAGAGAGAAGTATGCACACCTGGAACATGAATTATTATCTGGATCAGCAAAGAAAATAACCCTCATCTACAGACAAACTGAATGGATGTGACAAATATTTAAAGGAAACTAAAATGTACACCCTTTTAACAAGTATATCTCTTTTTTAAAGCTTGGTATATGAGGCATATTGCATGTATGTAATAAAAAGAAAGGCAATAAGATACTATTTTATAAGAAAAAGAAAAAAAAACACAAAAATTGTGAACAAATGATAAAACTGTAAACAGCATTGAAAACCCTTTGCTTAACTCGTAGACTATCATTGTCGCACGGGTGCGATCACACTACTCCTACGTCATAGTACATTTGTCGCACATGTGCGATCATAGCGCTGCCGGATCACAACTATAGAAAGATCGCATATACGCGATTGCGGTAAGGAGCATCTTCTGGGCTTATTATTCTACTTCCGTTTCGTACCGAACAAGCTCTCTAGCCTGAATGGTTGATTTTTTTACTGTTTGCAGTGCAAGCCTTCGACTAAACCCGTTTTCTTTGCCAACGTACAAAACAATTGCTACCACTAGTACTACAACTAGATCTACAAGTCAGAAACAGTATAGACTGCACATTTTTTTATCAGTTTACTGAATAGCCGTTTTCCAATCACTGTTTTCATCTATTTATTGATGGAAGTAGTGTATTGTGTGAATGGAGTCTCCACCCAAAAAAGATTTTTAGCTTTAAAAAGAATATGAAGAAGGAATATTGACATAGAATATTATAAGCTATAAGTGGGTTTTAATCATAAAGCAAATGATGACAAAGATTTGGTTTATTGAAAGTTACATCGCCCATCCTGTGCGGCGATTTCAGGGTGAATTAAGAGGAAATAACAAGCAAGATAAGGGATAAATGATAGCATGAAAGGAAAAAAGTAGGACTTACCAGCACGGCCCGGCAATCATCCACTAAATAACTTAACGAAAAGAAATTGAGAAATCCTGACAAGACAAGGGCACACGTACCGTGTTTCCAGTTCATTGTAGTAGACACTACCACCTCTCATAATGAAAAAGTAGGTTTCCTCATATCCTTTGGATAACTTGTTCTTCACATTCCAATTGTACTCTCGGGCAAGGAGATATTCATATCTGAACCAAACAAATCAAATAAAGATTAAATGAATAGGTAGATAAAAATGGACATGTACACTGGTGCTAATTAAACTCAAATTTAATATTTATATAATGCAACACATGTGAATGAGATAAAAAAAAGCAACCCAACCCAACATAATAGAGGTGATCAGAAAGAGAGAGAGAGAGAGAGAGAGAGAGAGAGAGAGAGAGAGAGAGAGAGAGAGAGAGAGAGAGAGAGAGGAGAGACATTTTTGTCTTTTCTTTTTTCCTCTGTGACTGTGAGAGAATCTTGCATATAACTATAAATTTCATGTAGTCATGCAATGGTGGCTATTTTACACACTTAAATTATGCAATTAAGAGTAAGGTTGGCAGGTCTGCCCCTGTCGGTGCCCATTTGCACTGAGACCAAGAGGAGAAATGTGTGTTAAGTGTCTTCCCCTACTAAAAACACTTGTACATTATTAATTATCAGTGCAAGCATTGGCAGTATTCAAAACCCAAGAGCACAAATCCGTCAATCAGCCTAACCACTAGACTATCAAGGCTTGAGAACAAACGACATTCTGGTTGAGAGGCCGACCGACACCTTGCTTCTGGACCACGAGCCCCGAAAAACCTGAGAAATTTGATTGATGCAGCAATAACAACATACGTATCATCTTCATCATATTCCTTGTCCAGCTCAGAGTCTCGTTTTCTTTTGCCAAGAGTCTCATCAGTAGGAAGAAAGTAAGCTACAAACTGGTCGCCACTTTCATCCACAGCACCTCTGTCAAAATAAAAAAAAAGAGAGAGAGAAAAAAAAGTTAGAAGCACAAACAAATCTAAAGACGCTAACATAATTCTCATCATGAAAAAAATTTACAAATGCTTGATGTACTCAATTGCTTTGAATTATCTTCATTTCGTTGATTTTATGTAGAAAGTGTGTTTACCATGGATTATGTAATGGAATTGTTGGTTTTGCTCTTTTTGTTTAATTTTTTTCCTTCATATGTTGTAAGCTCATCAGGAAAGTGAGATATAAGTGAACGAATGAGAGAATGGAAAATGAATAACATGTAATGCAAAGAAATCTGCCTTTTCGTACAATGAAGTTTTATCTATTTTTCTAATTAAGAAACTTATTATTATCAGAAACACTATACAGTGAAGTCTCAATAATCCAAACACCTCCGTTCCATCAAGAACATCGTGACATCCGCATAATCGAATCGCCGATCTATTTTTAGATAGCTTCGTGGGAAGTCAGAAAAAACTTGAGCAAAGAAGAGGAGTTGCTAAATTGTATGGCTGAAGTGGTGTTCGGAAAGTCAAGTCGGTGACAGTGATGTGTCGTCAGCCAACTGGTAAGACTACCTTGCGCAACGAGTTGAGTGTTCGGTTTATTGAAGCATAAACTCTCTATATTGTGGTAATTTGTTACAAAATTAAATATTTGGATCTAGAATCCTGAACAATCGTATATAAATAAAGAAGAAAAGATCTGTCAGAGCTCATCTGTGCGGATTATCAAAGTCTGGCCTGTAGAGACGCGACTGAATAATAAAATAAAAACAAACTAGAGAAAATCTAGCAACCCCCCCCCCGGAGTAAGAACAAAGAGAAACTCTATACTACAGACTCACACACAAACAAAAAGAAAAATCTTACCTTATCATTGCTTGAGACATTTCTTCCATCTGCACTGGTGCAGAATAACCCTTTGGGGCGGGATCCGAGTCAAAGAGCACCTGAGCGAATGGATGCTTCCACAGCTGTAAAGATCACATAGAAGCACGTTAGATCTTTGCTTTTACTTACATCCACAACTAAGATGAGATTTTCAAAAAAAATTTAGGAGGGTTTCCATCTTTATATTCAATATCAAAATTTATCCCTGTTCATACATATTATGGTAGCTGAAATGATGTTAATCACCGATATAAAAAAAAAAAAAAAGAAAAAGCTCCTTCAAGGCCCTTATGGCCCATAGATCTAAAGCTCATTGCAGTTTCTATAGTATGATGCAGAAAAGGGTGATAACTATCACATCCTGGACAGCATACTAGTCTGTCACAGGTCTTAACTCCCAAACTGTTGCTTACACTATTTACACTTGGGACAAGTGGGAGAAATGCGTGTTAAGTGTCTTTCCCAAGGAACACAGCGTTGAAACAAGCATTGTTAGGATTTGAACCCAAGACCTCATGATCCCAAGCCAGGCAACCTAACTACCAGGCCACTCAATTATTAATATTACTGCGCATTAAAATTGTTTTCATGACAGTTTAGATGCAGAAGCAAGAATGTCTTAACAACCATGAGGTGATTTTTTTAGTTTTTTTTTTTTTTACTCAAGGCTTCTAGAGTATTATGAACCCTGGTTTATAGCCTTGTTTGTGTTTTCTTAGAACTAAATGGTGATATGAAAAGTGCTGAAGTTTTTCAGAATGTCCGTTGCCATTTCTGAGTGAATTTGCAGGGGCTGAAATAATCAACCTTGATTCGTGAGCCTCCTTTTAACCATCTACTTTGCCAGATAGCACTCTTCTCTCATGATAAACTCCACCCTAACCTTGTTTCTATGACACAAATGTTCTTTGCTTTGCTCGATTTGTTTGTTCCATTGATATTTACCCTTTCACCATAAGCGGTGATCTCAGGGTCATAAAAAACCCCCAGCAAAACGAAAGACATGTGGAAAGGTGAAAAGAAAAAAAAAGGACCTACCAATAGCGCCCTTTATCTGCTTACCCATTCTTATACAAGAGACAACCCCCCCCCCAACCTAAAGCAACGACAAGAAGCAAAAAAGGAAACATACTCTCAGTCCTCTTATTTCTTCAAAAAGACTTATTACAATTACATGCTTTTGTTGTCCTTAAAAAAGAAAAGAAAAAAGAAGTCATATTAAATAAACAGATACTTATAAGCAGTTAGGAAGCTGGATATAAAATGAAAGTAAAAGGAAAGAAAGAAAAAAACAAATACATAAAAGGGAAACATAAATATCACTCAAATTCACCTGGAAATCTGGGAAAACCTCCATGACGCTTACAGGTGTGACTCCAGGCTTGCTGTAATGCTTCAAGATCTGATGTGGCAAGAGAGAGATAGCAACGATAAGACAAAAACGGTTCACCCATAAATAAGATATATGGTTTTGAAAATTATTTGTTATTTGACCCTCTTATTTTGGGATGATTTCACAGTAGGATGGGTACCAACGAAACAGATGTGCGTCAGATCCAAGTCATATCGATCGATAAAAACCAAAAACCAACTACTTTATTAACCCCAACAATAGTATAATATTAACAATGACAATAATAATAACAATACCATACTCTTCATTACCAATTCTTTAAATTTCAAGCATTTAATCCATGGGTCCCAAATGCTATTCCGTAAGTCTACTCCTCAGAAATTTGCGGTAAATCACAGTCCTTTGCTACATGTATTTCAAAAACATCTGTTTCAATCTTAAGCCACATGATGAGGAGCGAAAGAACAAACAACAGTGAAAACTTCAAAACAATACACAAAAATTAAACTAACTTAATTTGGTCTAATTTGCGAAGTAAAAGATTGAAAGAAAAGAAAAAAAAAAAAGCTTTGAACTCACAGGTTCCTTTGCCTTGGCAAAAGTATTGTTGATGGAATTGATCTGGCTTTCTCTGTCTTTGTATATGTCTTCTTCCTTCATAATTTGCTTGATCTTGAAACCAATCCTGAAAGATTAAAAAACAATGTAAAGAATACGTCATTTGTGATCTGCCATCTTTTCATCTACTCAGTGAATCTGTTCTTTCCTAGAAATGAAATAAAATTGGTACACTCCTTTAATATAAGTTCACGTTTTTTTGCTTTGGATTATTTATATTTCACCGTTTTGTTGTCTGAACCCCATCTCCTCTGTCTCTTCCCAATCCTAGGCATTGATTTCTAACCATTTTAGACCCTCCTAAGCTAAAGATTAAAAATCCAACACATTTCTGACTTTCCGACCTTGTGGAACACCCTAAGCCTGAAGCTCCTCAGGTCCCACTGACTAATTGGATAGCCAATCTAAAGCTGATAGCTAGTGGTAACACAAGGGCTAAAATGGAATCAAAACGAGCAAAGCAATCAAATATTACAATGTATAACCAAGGATTGAAGAAAAAAACCCCATAATCCTTAGCAACCTTGCTCATTAATGCATGGAATTGAGATGATTAAAAATAGCATATCTTAGAACGTACTGTGCTTCAGATTTATCAGCTTTCTGGATAAATCTGTTGTACTCTGTAGAAATGTACTCTGTCTTCCTGAGCCAAGAAACATTGGTGTTGTGATGGCGGGATCTGCAAACGGATTGAAACAATTTGTAGTTTGTTAATCAAAGAAAAAACATTTTTGTTTAAAGCATTAAATCTGTGTCGACATCATTGTAAGATTAGTACAGCTAAATTTCATTTATTTCCTCATATATGTACTTTCAAATAAAAAGAAGAAAAAAACCCCCACATCAAATAATTTACTAGTACAATACAAATATGTTGGGGCCATCCCCTACCAGGTGTGCCCATCATTTGCAGATAATGAAACAGCCGCTAGATATAGAGGCTAGCTGTGAATACCCAATAAGCAGTTGTGGACAAACTGGCGCTAGACATAGAGGCTATGGTGCGAATGCTGAACGGGAATTCAGTCCTTATAAAATACCTTAATGGGGTTGGGCACATGGCCAACAAATCAGTTGCACAAAAAGAAACAACAACAATGGTAGAAAAACATTAACAAAAGAACAGAAACAATCCTCTTGGGATAGGAAGATGCTCCCCAAGGAGTGTTCGTGAAATGTGATGGTGAAAGCCTAACGGAAGTCATCCAGTGGAATATTCTTCTGTTAAACAAGACATCCATAAGAAAAGAGAATGGAATGTCAAAACCATGTCTGAATCAGGCAAATGCCGAAAAATAGCAGAAGAAGGATCACATATAAATTCTGGGCATTAGTGAGACAGGATGGCTATAATTTGGACGAAATTGACTAGCACCAGGAAAGGTTCCCCTTTTCTCTGGACATCAAGAGGAAAATAGGTCCTACCACTAGCTTCCACCCAATGTACTTAAAACAGACAGATCAAACAAAAAATGTGACCATAAGTAAACACAAAACAAACCTCTTAGAGTCTCCAGGTGTGTTGGCATCTTCTTCCAGAAGCCGCTCATCTTCTGGGTCAGGGTAGGCTGTGAAAAAATGATGAATGGAAAAAATTATCATAATAATTTTTAAATACTGGAGTGTTGGTTCTTCCCTATACACGTTATCATATATTACACCCCAAAATATTGCTAAGAAAGCAACAACAAAACAAGACATAAAAGACTTTATTAATACTAAATGTTATCAATTTTTAAAAAGTGCTTAGGGGGTGAATGCTGTGTCCGCCTCAGGATGACGAATTGAGTTAGAGATAAAAGATAACATCAGATACAAACTTTATTGTCCAAAAGTGGCACATTGTAATGGTGTTAAAACACATTTTTACTATAAATAAATTATTCTTCACACACAAACAACTTACACACATTTAAGCATTACGAGATCAAAAAAATGTATAACATTGCAGCAAAGAATTAACGTTCTTCTAATACATGTAAACATAATCATTGCAATGAATAATGTTCAATAATGTAATAACATATAACAATGTGTAAGGATATTTTTTAACCATTTATTTGGCATATCCTTAGAGAGGAGAGACTTTCCATCTTATTTTTATTTGTACTAAAAGGCACACGGTTGCCTTTGGCTTAAAAAAAAAATTGATTTGAACCTTCTTAATGAGAGATTGGCAGGGATGGGAAATGGTGTTTTTGGGGCGTTCCTTTAGTTGTTTTGTTCGTTTCCTTTGTCCTGAGCAGGAAGGAAGGGGGAGAAATTCATACATCAAGACATTACTCAGGAATCCTAGAGATGGTTTGTAGACATAAGTGTTAGAGTGTCTCCAGGACATGATTAAGATCTATGATTAAAATTGACACAACAAAGCTCATAAAGGTCTGGCAACATAGGCTGCATACCATTAAGATCAATCTTGTAGGTGTCTGGATTGATGAGATCAATGGTGACACCCAGGTCATGTTCAGTGAGCAAATCATATTTGAATGACCTTTCAAGGGAAGTGGGTTTGTAGGTGAAGAATCTGAAAGAAAAAAAAAGAATTTCAGATTGGTAAAAAAAGACACCTAGAAGAAAAACACCAACAATTTTTTTCTAGTTTAAATGATACTCTTGACCTCACTAGATGACAATAACAGATACAGTCATTTCAAGAATCAATCATTAAAATATAATGAAACAATCAATTATTATTTTAATTAATTAAATAAAATGAAACCCATAGCAATTAATCAAAGTTTTTATGAAAGCTTGTTCATTTGTTTCATTGAAATTCATCTTGTTGACCATAATATGGGGTACCTCGTGGTGAACTCAGAGGAAATAGCTAGATGAAGAAAATATGAAAGAGTGAAAGAAAAGAAGTAAGACCTACCTACCAGTAGTACCAGACAAGCACCCACTTTAACTTTAACAGATTTATTTTCATGTTTTTCTGCACAACTTACAAAGGCAAGACACATTGTACATACCTATTTGATTCAAATGGATAAGTGATGAACTTGGGATCGAAAGGAATATCTGGCAGGGTGTTGTTGAATTTCACACGGCATACTAACTCAGACCTGACAATCAAGACAAAAAAACGAGAAACAAAACAAAATTTTTATGACATGATACAAAATGAAAAAAAGGGAAAATACAACAAAATTACATCCATTCCCCAGTGATACACCTTTGAAGATCAAATTTTTTTTTATTAAAATTTAACTAGGGTTCATGGATTTGAAATTTCATATAAATGACAATGCCATTCTCCCTCGAAATTGGGACAAATTTAATTACAAATATACAAAATGGTATAAAATAATAGCATAGAGACGTTTGTCTATACGTGCAAGAAATCATAAGATAAAACTATTAACTTCAAGTTGCAATGTAAACAATATATATGTAAGAGGGACTCGATTGGGTTATAAAAGGAAGAAAGAAGCTACTTAAATTTTCTTCAAAACTAATCCTCAAAGTCATAACAAACCTTTCTGACCAAATCATCCAAGATCAATGGTATTAGACTCCAATATTATCTGACAACTTACAATCCTCGTCTGATAAACAAACATATGATAAAGCGGACCAAGTATTTCACACATAAAACTAATTAAAATTCCACAAAAAGTAGGGTCTTTTAAAAATCATCACAGACCTAGCAAAATGATGAATCACGTGTATGTTTTGTGCACTGAGAAGACACAAAGGAGGCATAACCTGCCTCTAGGTTGGGAGTAGATTTTGCGGCACAATTGTACTTTCGCACCGACAGGCTGCATCGAGTACGAAAACGGTAATACATTATTAAGATAAGGCAGGTTTAACAAAAATGGGACCCAATGATAACTTGAACTCTTCGATTTATCTTTCTTAAAGTCTAATTGATGAATCTTCTTAACATTTGGTCCATGTATAGCTTTGACATCGCAGGTATAAAAAACATAATATTGTGAAATTTGCTTTCAATTTGTGTGTTTTGTGAATATTTTTGGGTGTGAACGTCAGCAATCCAGACAGACGGCATTTCCCTCTTTTTAATAAGTCCCTTTTCACCTTAAGGTAGGTGAGGTCAACAACCTTTTATTCTGTTTTCTTTAATTCCATGTGAAAGAGAAATGTTCAAAGAAAATTTGGTGAGTTCTAAATTTTTTTATATCTTTTGCAGTGATCACGTGAGGCAGGTTTCAGATTTTCGTTATTATGTAACAACTGATGTCTACAAATGAACACACAGTAAGAGCTGAAAAAAAAGTTGAAAAATACATAGAAGCGCCGTTTTATGATCTAGAGTGAAAGAAAACGTATTCCTACGACCATATATTCTGTAAAAGACACGAAAAAAATCATAGATAACTCTAAATGAGAGTGAGAATACCATGAAACTACTGTCAGTCTACAAAACCTCATGGTCGGACAAAAATTTTTTTTTCGATCTGAGATCTAATAACAGTAATATTGCGTCGAGCTATTGTCTCGTAGTTCAGCTCGTGTAAGCCTATTGGGAAATCATGAAATTTTTGTTTTTAAATTGTCTGGTTGGTTTTGCGGAATATTTTGTCTTGGTTTGACTTCTCACGGCCATGCAAAAATGTAGACGATGATCGGACATCGGGACATCAGAAGAGGAGACTGTTCAGGTTAGATTCGGTTGCATTAGCAAAACCTGCTTTGGCTTATCGTGAGTGAAACTTATGTACAGAAGTCCGGCAATCAATAGGCTTTCATGATTTATTATGTTCTAATAAATAAAGACAAGATAATTGGCAATACGGGAGGTTTAGAAGTCCATTACAACGATAGTGACTCTACGTCTCCACTATGCACAGTCTTCTTCGCATAACAATACAATATTACTAAAAACGCATGCATGTCAACGAGAGAGAGAAAAATAATACTAATAGCACAGGTTCAAGTAGAGTTCAAAATTTGTCAGCCACCGCTCCCATCCCGTATTCCGCGAAGCAATTATCGATCAATAAAGACAAGTTTGTGCTAGTCTAGTGGGGGCGCTCTATGTGACTAAATAGTTAGAGAGGGGGTGAGTGATGACGGGGTAGCAGAGAAGTGATGATGGGAAGGGGGGCTCGTACGGGAGAAAAAGAACCATTGTTGTCAAAATCGCTTTCTTTTTGGCGAGGGTTTCGTTGCTGGTGCATCTCTCTCTCTCTATTGGCAAATATCGGCCTATACGTCCTCACTCGTTAAAATTATAAGTCGTGAAGTTTACCGTACCAGTTTGAGCCGATAAACCCGTAACACGTAAGGATAATATAAAGGCATACAATCACAGAATTTTACAAAATATGGGATAAAAAGCATCGGTTTTCATCCATCCACACGATCCGGAACGCGTGAGTCATCTGATCAACGATAAGGCACCGGCCGTGGACTCCACACCCGAGGTGTCGGGAAACACAAACACAGACTTCACATCTTATTGAGAACTAGGGAAAAGTCAGGAACTCTCCAAACCAGATGCGTTATGTCACTAAATAAACGCCAGGGAAACCTCGGTCGACGGATGCGGGCAGTTCACGTAACATTACGTCACTGGCATTGGACCTAGAATTTTCACAGTTATGCCCCATGACTGAAAAACATGACTTTTAAAAGCTAATTTACTTGCCCCACAGTCCTTTGCTATCTCTTAAAGTCATATATCTGGAATCCTCATGTTCTAAGCTTTAACATGGTATATAACACTTGTACATTTTGAAATATAACATGTACATTTTGACAAAGAAATAAATGTTTTCAGTATTTTAATTTTTTACTTCATTTATTTCTTAAAAGGTTCAGAAGTCTATTGTACTGACCCAAATCCAGATCTACTCAAAATATTTTTTATAACATATAAGATTTAGGTGAAACTTTTTTTGAAATCCTTTTCTAGATCTAGATCTATAAATTTTTCATTTCTTATTTATTTCTTAAGGGGATGGACCATTTTGTTCCAAACCTGCCATAAAGGCAGGTTTCACAAAAATGGGACCCAATCATAACTTATTTTGCGGGCTTAACTCTTCAATTAAGGTTTCACAAAAATGGGACCCAATTTCTCTTCAATTAATGTTCCTCAAAGTTAATTGATGAATCTTCTTAACATTTGGTCCATGTATAGCTTTGACATCGCAGATATAAAAAACATAATATTGTGAAATTTGCTTTCAATTTGTGTGTTTTGTGAATATTTTTTGGGTGTGAACGTCAGCAATCCAGACAGACCACATTTCCCTCTTTTAATAAGTCCCTTTTCACCTTAAGGTAGGTGAGGTCAACGACCTTTTATTCTGTTTTCTTTAATTCCATGTGGAAGAGAAAATTCAAAGAAAATTTGTTCAAGTCCTAAATATTTTTTATCTTTTGCAGTGATCACGTGAGGCAGGTTTCAGATTTTCGTTATTATGTAACAACTGATGTCTACAAATGAACACACATTAAGAGCTGAAAAAACAGTTGAAAAATACGTAGAAGCCCCGTTTTTGATCTTAAGTGAAAGAAAACGTATTCCTACCACCATATATTCTGTAAAAGACACGAAAAAAATCATAGGTAACTCTAAATGAGAGTGAGAATACCATGAGACTACTGGCTGTCTACGAGACCTCATGGTCGGACAAAAAATATTTTTTCGATCTGAGATCTAATAACGGTAATATTGCGTCGAGCTATTGTCTCGTAGTTCATCGCGTGTAAGCCTATTGGGAAATCATGAAATTTTGTTTTTAAATTGTCTGGTTGGCTTTGCGGAATATTTTGTTTTTGGATTACTCTTACGGCCATGTGCTTAAAAAAATGTAGACGATGATCGGACATCAGAAAGGAGACTGTGATCAGGTTAGATTCTGAGACCGTTCAGGTTAGATTCGGTTGCATTAGCAAAACCTGCTTTGGCTTATCGTGAGTGAAACTTATGTAAAGAAGTCCGGCAATCAATAGGCTTTCATGATTTATTATGTTCTAATAAATAAAGACAAGATAATTGGCAATACGGGAGGTTTAGAAGTCCATTACAATGATAGTGACTTTACGTCTCCACTATGCACAGTCTCCTTGGCATAACAATACAATATTACTAAAAACGCATTTCAACGAGAGAGAGAGAAAATAATACTAATAGCACAGGTTCAAGTAGAGTTCAAGATTTGCCAGCCACCGCTCCATCCCGTCCCGTATTCTGCGAAGCAATTATCGATCGATAAAGACAAGTTTGTGCTAGTCTAGTGGGGCGCTCTATGTGACTGTAGATAGTTAGAGAGGGGGGGGGGGGTGGTGAGTGATGACGGGAGTAGCGGAGAAGTGATGATGGGGGGGGGGCTCGTACGGGAGAAAGGAACAATTGTCGTCAAAAGCGCTTTCTTTCGGCGAGGGTTTTGTTGCTGGTGCATTTCTCTCTCTTCTCTCTCTCTCTCTCTCTCTATTGGCAAATATCGGTCTTTACTATCGCATCCTCACTCGTTAAAATTATAAGTCGTGACCAGTTTGAGCAGAATGGCACACACGATAAACCCCGTAACACGTAATAAGGATAGTATAAAGGCGTACAATCACAGAATTTTACAAAAAACGGGACAAAAGGCATTGGTTTTCATTTTCATCATCCACACGATCCGGATCGCGCGAGTCATCTGATCAACGGTAAGGCATCGGCCGTCGACTCCACGCCCGAGGTGTCGGGAAACACAAACACAGACTTCACATCTTATTGAGAACTAGGGAAAAGTCAGGAAACTCTCCAAACCAGATGCCCAAGCGTTACGTCACTAAATAAACGCCAGGAAACCTCGGTCGACGGACGCGAGCAGTTCACGTAACATTACGTACTGGCGTTGGACCTAGAATTTTCACAGTTATGCCCCTTGACTGAAAAACATGACTTTTAAAAAGCTAATTTACTTGCTCCACAGTCCTTTGCTATCTCTTAAAGTCATATATCTGGAATCCTCATGTTCTAAACATGCACTTGTAAAAAATATAAATATGTACATTTTGACAAAAGAGGGAAATGGGGATGGACAATTTTGTGAAACCTGCCATAAGCATTTTGGTAGGGGGAAGAGGGTTAGCCATTAGGGATTGTGATTAAATCCTTTTCTAGATCTAGATCTAGAAATAAATTTTTCAGTATTTTAATTTTTTACTTCATTTATTTCTTAAAAGGTTCACTCACAGTAAATGCTTGCACATCCTGGATGGACATTACATTTTGTGAATTTAAACCTATTGTACCTTAAATCCAGATCTACTTATTTTTTATAACATATAAGATTTAGAAAGTTTGGCAATCTAAATGACACATGTTCCAAACTTATTTTAAGATCCATCAACAACAGGCCCTTATTTTGCGGGCTTTTGTGAAGCTTAGAAAAGGCCTAAAGAAGTGTGCCAAGCATTATGTATTCGACCTACCTTTTCTCTCCGGGTTTATGTCTTTTATCTCTGTCGTCTCTCCTACCCGTTTGAATGGTGGGTGCCATGTCTAAAATCAGAAGAGTGTGTGCTTATCACGCAAGTCAGCTTTTGGTAAAATCCGTAGATTACGTAATCAAGACCATGCGATTAGATCTAGATCTAGATCTATGTCTTTATCACTTCACACTACACATTACACTAATTTACTTTCAACTGGCCTCTCGTCGGCCGCTTCCGTTTATCAAAAATATAAAGGAAAAATTCCGGAATTGTGTGCTTGTGCGCAATGCGTAAGTCCCTTATTAGAGTCCACAAGTTTAGGAGAAGTAAGTTGCACGTGCCGAATATGGCTATGTTTTGCTGTTGTTTCAGCATTCATATTGTCTTTTTTGTTCTCATTCCGTTGTCAAATCGCATGATAAATAAATTCAGTGGTTTTGTATGTATCAAAAAGCCACTTTACTCAAACAATACCTTGATAATAATCATCGGGTTCAATGAGTAGTTGTAAACTTCTGCATACAGAGATGGGTCTTTCCTGATACTTCATAACTGTGCCGATTCGGAATACAATCAGTCGAGGTTTGTGAGAACGAAAGTAGGATCGACAAGAACTTATGTTGACATCTAGTTTATAAAATAGTTTTTTTGATGATTTAAACCTTTTTTGAAACTGCCTACTGAATCTGTTTTACGGCAGTCTTCTAACAACACAATGGCGGCACCGGGACATATGCAAGGTCCACCAGGCGCCATGGTAATGCCTCAAGGAATGCACCCACAGCAAGTGCAAGCATCAGCAGTCAATCCTCAACAACAACAACACCCTCACCCCGGGCCTCACCCTGTTGCAGGCAATCCCCAGCAGGCACCTGCTCCAGGTCAAATACCACAAGTGGACACTGATCCTATAAGCAGATTTAAAAGTTTGCTTCCAAAGCTTAAAGATTCACTGGGTGTAAGTAAATCTGTTTCTTGTTTGTCCTTGTAACACTATGAGTGACAGTATGTTACAGTACGACTAACACTAACACCAAAACTCAAAACTACTACGTAACGTTGTCTCAACATATTGTAAGCTAGTAGGTCCATTCGCCTTGTCTGTCAAATAATAACTCCTGCCAACGAGGTGGCCTGGGCAGTCAGATGATTTTGGTTCTAAGTTTTGAGGGTTATTATGACCGCACTCCTTATCCCTGTTCTTTAACTTTAAAATTAAATGCATAGAGTTAGATCTACACATCTTTGTCATGAATGACTATATCTTGTTTGAAGCTGATGTATTCTCTTTATTATCTATGAAATGATGCCCAAATCACATAATCCCAGTAATAACGTTGATAAACCCACACCCGCCAAACCAACAAAGTCTATTTTCATAAAGGGGTGGAAGTGATAATTTTATTTCCGTCTCACAACACACACTCAACATAATATATCTTATAAAGAGATTAAAAAAACCAACCGACAGAGGAGCTTTCATTTCAATGTAGGCTTTCTTGTACCCTCTGCAATGTGGACAAAAGCCAAATATTCTTGTCTTCATGTGACGCAATTTCTAGATAGTTGTCAATTACTTTAGTAACAAAGAAAGAATGGAATTAGGGAGGTTGTTTTAGGTTTAGCACTCTATTGCATGAGAAAAGTTATGAGATGGGTTATGGCAAGACCTCTTATTATAGAAGGCATTGGGGATGGTCATTTCAGACAATCTGACACAGTATGAGATTCAAGAAAACTAACTGTTTATTATAATTTGAACACAAGCAGTTCAAATGTTCATGACGTTGTACTGGAAAATTAACTAGGGTTTATGGATTTGAAATTTCATATAAATGACAATGTCCTTCTCCCTCGAAATTGGGACAAATTTAATTACAAAATACAAAATGGTATAAAATAATAGCATAGAGACATTTGTCTATATGTGCAAGAAACTGTAAGATTTAACTATTAACTTCTAGTTGCAATGTAAACAATATATGTAAAAGGGACTTGATAAGTGACCGACTTTCACATGACTATTTTTTGTAAGGGGAAATTTAGTAAGGTTATCTAATTTGCATATATATGTAATATAAAATACTGCATAAAAAGTATATAATGATAGATTTACTGTTAGTTTTTTAAACAAAAATTGGAGTCAGCTATGATAGTTTACGCCTGTTTGTTATTACTGAAAAAACAAAACAAACAAAAAAAACCCCGGAAAGAACGTGACACCCCCAACCCTGTAACCCCCTCCCCCAAAAAAACCCAACAACCCAACCTTTGGTACGTTGGTATGTTACTTTCCTTGCTTGAGTACAATATATATATAAATAAAAAGTCCTGTCCTATAATATAAAGTAACAAAATGAGAGCGGAAGCTATTTCTAAAGACAAATTGAAGAGATCAGTGATCTGTCATTTAATGTATAATCCCTTAAACGGTTGACAGGGTGCAGTGGTTCCTGAGTTTACCACGCCCAAAGTGAGAGAATGTTAGCTTTGTTTGTAGAAATGTATATCATATGAAATGGGAAAGACTAATGATTCATTTTCATTTCGTCTTTCTTCTTTTCTCTTCAGAATTTGTTCAAAGTTGGAGGTCATTTGTTTTACCAGAATGCAAATCAAGACGAGACCGGGTAAGCCTTACTTCCACTGTTTTAATCTTGAAGTGTTTCCATCTCTCAACTCCTTGCTAATTCCAAATGCCATTGAAGAACTGATAAATTACAATAGGAATTTTGTACGAACAAGAATATAATGTTATAAATAATTAAAGAGTTCGGCCTTATGTGCTGCCCAAGCACCACGAGGATAACAATAAATTAAAAAAAAATTGAGACTTGGCAAATATTCTTTCAGATTAAAGTAAGTTTTGAGCTAAGGGTTTTTGGACTAAACGTCTTCGTGTACATGATATTCATGTATTTTGTTTTGCAAAATTGATGCTAGGGTCAAATAATTTCGTAATATTTCAAGTTTGACACATATTTAACATCATGTTTGTGCTCCCGGGCAGTGGACAGGTAAGCACCTGTAAGGGGAGTAGATGATCCCGCCCTCCACGAGTCTCCTGCTGCCTTGCAGGCAGGCCTTTGACTAACCAAAGGCTAAGGAGGTAACCCTGAAAGAAAATAAGAACCTGCTGCCTTGCAGGCTGGTCTTGAATGACTAAAGGCTAAGGGAGTTAACCCTGACAGAAAATAACACGGCCCGGTAGGGGGCCTCAAGGTGGCAGCCCCACCATCTACCTAGGGTACAGTGGGCTAATCCCCTGCTTCTCCAAAACAACCTGATTCAGAGTAATATATACAATGATATACCCGGCTTGAACTTTCGAAGACGACTCTGGAAAAGAACAGAGACTGTGATTTTTGTAACATGGAATGTTACGGCAATTAATGGAAAGGAGTTAGAATTAACTGAAGAAATGGAAAAATTCAAAGTAGACATTTTGGCTATTACAGAAACAAAGAAAAAAGGACAAGGAATAGAAAATGTAGGACCAAATCATACTTTAATCTTCTCAGGAGTAGATGTCAAAGATAGAGCTAGAGCAGGAGTAGGCCTCCTAATGCATAAAAGGCAAAAATGCTACTAGAAAATTCGAATTTGTAAGCCCACGGCTATTAGAGGTAAATATTAAATCAAAAGGAAGAGAAATTAAATTATTAATAGCTTATGGACCAAACGAAGATGCCACCAAAGAAGAAAAAGCTATCTTCGAAAATAATTTACAAATAGCTGCAGAGAATCTCAAACCCAAACAGGAATTAATGGTTTTAGGAGATTTAAACACTAGAGTAGGCAACAATGTAGAAACATCAGGAGGAGTAATAGGTAAAGAAAGAGAGAGACGACAACTTCTCCAAATGGAGAGAGACTATAGATTTTTGCCTAAATAAGAATAACATGAAAATAGCTAACACATTTTTTCTCATAAAGATATCCACAAATATACAAGAGTAAATAAAGACAGATGTGAAAAGTCAATGATAGACTACATAATAGTTAGCAGCTTTCTTTTTACAGTACAATGGATGCTAGAGTAAGCAGAGGAGCTGAAATATTTAGCGATCATCACCTAGTGATAACCAAAATGAGATTATTAACTAAAGAAAACAAACAGAAAAGGAAAGAGAAGAAAACTACTAAACTCAAAATAGAAGAACTAAATAAACCAATAGTAAAACAAATGTATCAATCCAGGACAAAAAGATCTATCAGTGAAAGGCAGATGGATCTGAAGGAAAGCACAATAGAAGAAAAGTGGCAAATATATAAAGAAACACTCCTCAGTTGTACTAAAGAGGTTTGTGGTGGGAAACAAATTAAAGGAGATAGGAAAAGAACAGCATGGAATGAAAATGTCAAGACTTAAGGTCAAAGAAAAGAAAGATGCCTGGAAGAAATACTTGCAAACAAAGAGACCAGAGGATAGGATAGATTATGTGAGTAAAAGAACTATCGCCAAAGAGGAAGTTAGGAAAGCAAAACAGGAACAGTGGGAAGAGTTTGGACAAAAGACTTTAAGAAAGCTATCAAGGAAATCAAAAGCTGTTCTGGGTAGCAATGAAGAGCATGAGAAAGACCAAAGCATGCCCAATACGACAAATTAAGAACGCCAAAGGAGAAATAATGAAAGGAGACAGTGAAATCATGGAAACGTGGAGGAAGTATTTTCAACAATTACATAATCCCTCCAGAACATATGAAACAAGGAGTACAGATCAAGTATTAAGAGTAACAAGTAATGGAGATGAGACAGCTGAAGATGTAGATATCTCAATGGAAGAACTTCAAACAGCTATAAGAAAAGTGAAATTAGGAAAAGCCACAGGAGCAGATCAAGTTTATCCAGAAATGATTAAAAACCAAGGGAAAGAGGCAGACAAACTATTACATGCAATATGTCATGAAGCATGGAAGTCCAAACAGGTGCCAGACGACTAAAAAAGGAACAGTAGTACCAATACATAAGAAATGATCAACTATGGAATGCTCAAACTATAGAGGGATATCACTACTTAGCATACCAGGAAAAGTGTATGCCAGGATTCTGGAAATGAGACTAAGGAAAAGAGTAGAGGATCAGATTGAAGACACCAGAGTGGATTTAGACCAGGAGGAAGTGTACAAGATCACATGTTTACAATTAGACAAATAATAGAAAAATTCCTTGAGAGAAACATTGACTTGCACCTGTGTTTTATTGACTTAGAAAAGGCATTTGACACTGTGAGGAGGGACGAACTATGGCGTTCTTTAAAAGAACACAACGTAGAGCAAAATTTAATAGAAGCCATTTAAAGTTTTTACAATAAACCAACATGTGCAGTGAGAGTAGCTGGAAATGTATCTGAAGAATTTGATGTAGATATAGGAGTAAGACAGGGTTGTATCCTAAGTCCTCTTTTGTTTATCACATTTATGGATTTAGTCGCAAAGGCATCCTCAAACAGGAAGAAAATGAATGTAGGTATGTGGAAGCTCAAACCAGTAAATGTATCAATGCTTTCATTTGCTGATGATTTAGTTCTGTTTGGAAAATCAGAAAAGGACCTCCAGTCAAATATCAACATAATGAATAATGAATTAAATAAAAGAGGAATGAGAGTAAATGCAAAGAAAACCAAAACAATGCTAGTAACTAGGAAGCTAAAACACAAAATCTTTAATTAAGCAGGGAGAATTTAGAACAAGTTCAAAGCCACAATTACTTAGGAGTAATGATTAACTCAGAGGAAAACTAAGAGAAGAAATCAGCCAAAGAATCCAAAAGGCAAGTGCAATATATAACCATCTAGGAAAGGCATTTGTAGGTAAGCAAGAATTGTCAACAAAAACCAAAATGGCAGTTTACAACACAGTTTATTGTCCTTCTCTCCTCTATGGCAGTGAAACCTGGATCTTAGACAGTAGGGAATACAGTAGAGTACAGGCAGCCGAAATGAAATATCTAAGAAGAGTAGTAGGGAAAACTAAAAGAGACAAAATCAGAAACACAACAACAAGAGATCAAACCAAAGCAGATAGCATAAAAACTAAGATAGATATGAATCAACTGAGATGGTTTGGGCATGTTAACAGAATGAATGACAATAGAATAGCTAAATCAGTATACAGTGCTAAAACTAAAACACAAGGTAAAGACCAAAAGGCAGACCTTGGAGAAAGTGGGAAGAAGATATAAAAGAGGCATTAACGCAAAGAAATTTAACTTTCACGTAAGGAAACAGAAAATGTCAGGACAGGGCAGTCTGGAGAAAGATCATTTCGGGCATATAAAACCCATACACCGGAAGGTAGAATAGGAGCTGATAAAGAAAGAAAGAAAGAATGTTTGTGCTCAATTTATTGTGAAATATCTTTGAAATTCCAGTTCTACTAAGAATTTCTGGCTCTGACAAATAAGAACAAAGACCAAAAGTCATTAATAAATCTTGTTTTTACCACAAAATGGTCTTAATAATATATAATGTTAAACAAATGTTATTTATTGAAATTGAGAACTTGTGTAAACTAGCATTAAATGCAAAGATATAGGAGTAAAATATTTCTCGTTGGTTTTGTGTTTGTCTTCCATAGAATCCAAATTGAAAAATTGAATGGCAGGTTTGATGAAAGTCTTGAAGAATTTTACACTCTGTGCGACCATATTGAAATGCAGCTGGTGAGTCTCTAAAGATCTTTGAGCTTTTTGAAAATGTTTTTCTTGATGTTTTTAGGATTTAAAACGAATGTGGACTTTTAGTCTGTTTCTTTTCTGAAGGTGTATACAAGTACAAGGAACTTTTTCTTTCTTCATTATAACATTTTATATGCTCAGAATATATTTAAATGAGATGATTTTCTTACATGTGTGTAAACAGACTTTTAAGAAATGTCTTGATATCTGTTATTATTTATTTTTTGTTAACCTTGATATTATAATTATATTATTATTTTTATATATATATATATATATATACAACTAACTGGTCTATCCATTGATGCTAGCATACAGTTATTTGAACATGAACAATGACAAATTTCAACTTGTCCAGTTTTGAGTTTTCAATTTTCCACAGGGTTGAGAAAAATGACAGAATTTTTCTTTTTAAGTTGACATGTTCAGGTCAAATCACTGTATACATTATTTAGATAAAATAATTTTCCTAGCATTTTTTAGACTGTGCCCACATCCCCTCTTAATGTAATCTGTATTTGTTCTAATAATAGTTTGAAGAATTTATAGAGGTCTGGTTTAAAATCCCATTGAAATTACACAATCAACTTAACTTCCATTATAGTTATTGTATGACATATTATACATGTATATAATATATGTATATATTTATTACTATTATTAGGGATTGTCGAATGATTTATCTGAGAAAGTGAAAAATTTGGCATACACGTTTTCTTCTTAATGATTGGCAGCGATGTACTTAATCTTATGGGTGGACATCACTGTAACTTTGTGCCTGAATTTCAAAGCTTAGTTCTATGAAATCATAATGAACACAAATTGTTTAATTGGGGGGGGGGGGGTATCATTTTCAAGAGGAAGTAGGATTAATTAGTTTTTCCTTGACTTCAATTTTGTTTTCTCTCTTTGACTTTGTTTCATTTTCGGTGAGTTTTCTTCTACCTTAATTTTTTTCTCTTCTCAATATTTCTTTGAGTTTAAGCTTTCTTTTCATTTGATATTTATGACAACAGAGACTGGCCCAAGAAATCCTACAACAGGACAAAGACAGCAAGACCAACACGCCGATTCTAATCGTTACCCCCAAGACAGAGGCTGGCCAACCTGAAGGACAGCTCTACTCACAGTACATTTCCACCATCAGGGCACAGATCACCTGTGCCAAAGAAATCCGGGATCTTCTTCATGATGGACTCAAAAGCACTACAGAACACACGCATCCATAGGATAAGAATTCATGGGGAGTTGGGAGTGCATTATACATATGATAAGGATTCATTGGGGAACGCATTTAATAAGATAAGAATTCATTGAAAGTTGGGAATGCATGCATAGGTAGGATAAGAATTCATTGGGTATGCAATAGGACAAGAATTCATTGGGAATAATGGGAGGGAGTAAATGGGAATTTATTAAGAGTGTATTGAATAAATAACAATTCATTAGGAGTGTATGGAATAAGATATCATCAGGGGTGCATTATGTTCATTGTTGGGACTGTGTTGTTGATAATGGTCAAAGTTTCATGTTATCTCATATCAAATGTATATATTGTAAAATGTCTCACCAAACCATTCTGAAGTTATTGATGATGCTAATAATAATAATGATAACCTCAGCAGCCATTAACTCTCACATTCGTTTTACTTTTGTTTCAACATTTCTTGTTGTTGTCATGTATCCTATTTCACATTTCACAAATCATCGGAAACAAATTTATGGGAGACACAAATGCAAGAGTGGGAAGTGATGGACCACATGAAGAAACCATAGGGAAACATAGTCAATGAATGACAATGGCAATGACTTGCAGTTGCAGACTTTTGCAACTCAATTAGCCTATGTCTAACAATCGGAGGAACAGTATGCTCACACAAAAATATCCTTAAAGCTACCTGTATCTCATCAGATCGAACCACGAAGAACCAGGTCGGCTACCTTGTGTATGTCAAAAATAGTTCGGAGATCTCTGGATTTTTTTATTTGATTTACCCACATCCACAACTAAGGTGGTCTCTGGAGTTCTGGTAGGATTTTTAATTTTGCCCGGGCTGCCCTGTAAACAGCCAAGGGATCTTTATCTTGCACAGAGGTGATCTGCACACCGGACCTCCTTTTTATCGTCCGTCTCCAACGGGACTAGGTGTTGATCCACCCACCTGGATTGTGTGTGTGGGGGGGTAGATTTTGCTTGTAATAACTTGAGGATATTTTTCAACTGTAGAAGGGGTTCGAAACCACTATCTTTTGGTTGAGAGGCTGACACCTTGCCTCTGAACTACTGAGTACCGCAGAGAGATCTCTGAAAGTTGACAGTCTTAGGAGGTGCGGATAAAGGATCAGACCATTACCTCACACTGGCCCAACTTAGACTGAAGTTTTATAAGACAATAAATTATAAATACCGGTAACTATTTTCATCTATGGCAGTGGCAGGGTCCTTTTATCTTCCTATCAAAAATGTAGCACTGTCATTTGGATAATTGTCTAGAAGAGAAGTAGGGTGGGTATGACGGCACCATTTACATCTAAACAAGGCATTCAAATTATACATTACATGTACATGTATTGCCACAAATTTTTAAGAAATCTGCTTATAACTTATTTGAAGTCTAAGTCTTTTGTATTTCCATTTTTCAGCTGTTCAAGTCTAGGCTCTTGTGTATTTCCATTTTTCATAGGTAATGAGAAGTTGTGAAGTCGAAGCTTTGGGCTGTTTGTATTTCCGCTTTCCATAGGTGGCTAGAAGTTAAATTTTAGGCTTTGGGCTATTTGTATTTCCATTTTCCATAGGTTGCTAGAAATTAAAGTTTAGGCTTTGGGCTGTTTGTATTTCCATAGGTGGCTAGAAGTTAAAGTTAAGGCTTTGGGCTGTTGTACAGTAGTCGCTGCCCAAGTGCATGCTTTTTCGTTATGACCGATTTCTCGCTATATCAACCCCTATTATTAAGTGCATGGTCTCACTTTGGCCAAGTGCACGCTCATACTTCCTCAACAATCATATAATTATAGGCTTGACAGGACATGTCAAAATGTGAGGATGCTAGCCATGTATGATACGGTGCCGGTGCGAATAAGATTAGATGGGGGCACCTGAAGTGATTTTTTTCGCTTTTGAGTTTAGGTTTTTTCTTTTAGTATGTACATGAGTAACTGTCAAAATACAGTCATCCTATATCATTGAAAAGTTTGTAGCGTCCTTGGTTGCCATAGAAACAGCCACCATCTTGAATTTTAACTCCCTTAGTTATGAATAAAATCACTCAAAACCTTGCAGATTGTCTTTTCCATTCAATATCTAAAAGGTGACGCTGGGTTTTTTCGATACTTTTGGATATATTTTTTTTAATGAATTTTTAAAAATACTATATATTGTGAATGTACAAAAACAGCGATTTTATTACAAAAAAAATAATTCTCAAAAAGTTAACAAATATATAAAAAAAAACCCCGATGTCATTCTATTAACATTGACAAGAGGAACCTGTGTGCCAAATATAATACAAGTCGTTTGGTAAATGGCGGAGGAGATTGAATTTTAGTGTGGAAAAACTAATTTCGAGAAAAATAATGCAAGTAAAAAAATCAAAAGAAAATAACACAAAACAAACGCTTCAGACGGGTTTCCCTTGTTGTAGCAGCCCCTTACTCTTTCGACAGTCTCTGGGATTGTTACTTATGTAAATAGGATTATAAATCTAGGTTTACATGCGCACTATTATGAAAACAGACGCCAAAATGACCAGTTTTTGTTTTTTCCTCTATATCCTATGCTTGTGCGTGTTTACATACACACTTGATGCGCAACGCCTCTTATATCACACATCGATGGGAGACGCGTCCATCAGCGTCAGCAAAATGAGGTCAAGTTGTGTGTTGCCACATTTGGCGATTAACCGCCATTATACGGATTTTTACTGCCATTTTCTCAGTCAGTGTTAGGGTAATTTATGTAAAAAAAATGTGATTGTTTTTACCTACCCTCGCCTAGAAAATATTTTGTAAAAAAAAATGTATACGTCATATAGACATTTTTCTGTCGTGAACTTATAGATAAATGATCGTTCTACCTGCCCTGCCCCCCCAAGAACAAAGAGAATCTATTTCTAACCAAAGTCGATGACCTTCACAAAATGAGTTGACTATGGCCATGGTTGGAGAACCCGATTGAGGTGTGAAGTTTGGCAGGCTCATTTTGTTTATCCGTATCAATTTACTAAGGTGGCAGATACCCATCACAATTACATAATATCTTAATTAATTTTGTTATAACCAAAGTGATTTAGAACAAAGTAAAAGTGTGTCTATACCGCTAGAAAAGGAAATTCAAGGGACACAACCCCCTACTCCCCCAACCGCTAGAAAAAGAAACTCAAGGGACACAACCCCCTCTCAAAGGAACAAAAATAACCATGAAAACATTTATGGTGACCAACCAGCCAAGTACACGCTTCGCCCAAGTGCACTTGCGCGGGCGACTACTGTATTTCCATTATCCATAACTGGCTAGAAATTTTAGCCTGGCAATGGCTCTTTGTCTTAGTATAATCATTTCTACAACAAGCACCACTACTATGTAAACTGAAATTGGTAGCATAGTTGCAATTGTGAATTCAAATGTGTTTCAACTCAATTCAAATACTTCTTTGCCTCCCACCTTCCTGTGGATCACAGGTCATCGACAAAGAGCCACCAGTCATCCTTATTTTACATTACAATTACATACATCGTCTGCAACTCTCCCAAGGTTTTCCTCCGCTTTACATTTCTGTCTCAATCTCTCTCCTCTTGGTCGCCCTCTAGATCTATTCCCTTGTGGAGTCCATGTCAAGCTTGACTATTGCAAACAGTACAGCCCGTAATCCCGAATATGGGTTCTAAGAAAACACAGAATCCTGAATTCGTGACAAAGTCCCAATCAAGATCCTTCTTTAATGTATGCCTACGATATTCCATGAAACACTTATTTTCTGGCCTAAGGTGTTTGGGGAATACGGGCTATAATTGGCTCATTTTTGTGTATAGAAAAGTTTCATTTTTCTGAGATTGAAAACAGACATTTTTCCAACAAAGAGCGAAACAAAGCTTTGTTTCATTGAAATGTATCCCTTCCACCATCATGGTGACCTCAGGGTAAATTAATAATAAGAGGAAACAGCAAGATGAAAATGAAAGATAAGGGAAAGGCAAGAAGTAGGACCTACCAACAGAACCCACAAACTACCAGCCATGCTTGTCATGTGAACGGGATTAGATTCAGACTAAACAACATTAAAATTGAAATAAAATTAAAATGCTTTTGTTGGTGGCTAAATAAAGTTTTATTTTGAAAGGCGGTCAAACAAATCTCCTTGTCATTAGACCCTTGATAACAATAACAACGTCATATTATAAAAATTATTAATGATATGATTGATGGTGGTGGTGGAGATGACTACAATGATGGTGGGAAATAATGATAATGGGTTGAAACAGAATAACTCAAAAGGGCAGTGATTTTTTTAATTTGATTCTACCCTCATCCACAACTTACAGGTGATCTCCTCAGGATTTTTTATTTTGCTCAGACCGCTGGAAACATTCAAGGGATCTTTAATGAGCACAGTGTTGTGATCTGCACATGGGACTTTCTTTTATCACCCATCTCCGATGGGACTATCTGTCGACCCACATACATGGTCCACGGGTGTGGGGGGGATTTACCAAAAACCTCAAGGACAAACCCACAACCATTTAGTTAAGGAAAGGCAGACACCTTACCTCAGGACCACTGTGTCTGAAATATGGTGGTGACAAATGCTAAGTTTAAAATTTCATGAAAGAAACAAAGACTAACATAAGCTTTAATAGAAGCAGTATAAAAACAAGCATGATATAAAATACATGCAATATCTGTGTCAATATTAAAAACTTGTGTTGTTCTTTGAAACAAATTGAAGTTCAAGGACTGCAAAGATATATGACAAACTCATCTCATCAATGTGAAACTTGTCAAAATAAAAAATGAAAATAAAAACAATACATTTGATTAATTTCAAATGAAATGATCACATGGCATTTCATGAAATCTTAAAGGATCTATTGCAGCTGGGGACATCATGAGTTAAGTTGTATTACTAGAGTATACTGGACTGAAGATCACATTGTCAAATATGATCAGTTTTTTAAAGACTGAAAATCAGTATTACAGATAAAAAGAAGTTTATGAACTGCTTCATTTATTTGATTCATTGACAGTGAGTATGCTTTTGACTGACGTTTTTTTCCCAGGTAATGGATAATAGTGTAAACTCTTACACATATTTCATATTCCAATTAAAGTAAAGAGATAAAATCTAGTCAATACTACTAATAATAGGCCAAAACATCATACATAAATTCACCCCTTGATTTGAAGTTAAGTTAAAATAATTACAATGTAAACCTATAATCTTGAAAATTCATGTAGCATTTTCTGGCACATTCTTCATTTTCAAAAGCTTTCTACACTCTCCAATGCCATCGTCCTTTTTAGAAATGTGAGTGGCAGATGAATCAGAAGTTTTCTTCACAGATTTTTCTTCTTGATTTTTTTCAAGGGCATTCCAATAACGTAAGGAGCCATGTCATGCGCAATATACATTGCTACGTGAGAAGTGATATTGGATACAGAGCTACAGTCTTGTACTGACTGTATTATTAGTTCTTCTAAGTGGGGGATGTGAATATCGCTCCATACACCGAGATTGGCTCTTGTTGATGACATATGGCTGAAAAGAGTTGAAATAATAATTTTATTCTTCTGTCCTTCAAAATATTTTCAGCATAAAAATGTAACTTAATCAAAAGATATAATGAGAAAAAGCTATCATAACTTAATAAATATACACATCATGCATATTTGAAATGCTTGACTGTATGATGCAATAAATCCTGGTTGTTAAAAACAGAGATAGCAACAGAAGATCATACCAGTACAAGGTAGATTTACTCAACTTCACAAATGATTACAGAACAATTATATTATAGGATCTTTGATAGTAAATAAATGGAAATTTTTTCCCAGTTGCCAGCCTTTAAAAATCTGATTGTTTTACAAATTACATTTCAATCATTTCACTTTCATTGCTGTTTTTCTCAAATTCAAATTGCTAAAATGGATTTATTATGTTTTGCAGTCAAATCGTTAAATAAAATGAACCAGAAAACTAAAACACGAGTCATAAAAATAAAATTGCCGATTAATTTTTTTCTTGTTTTCAAAACCTTAAATATCTGACAAGAATGAAGAAAACAGCAAAAAAAGAAAGTCAATAAAAGCTCATGTTTTTGCCTGTGCATCCATCATGCCCCAAATCTTCTACTTCGTACTACTCGTAAAACGCTTATCAACTACAGCGTAAAGCGGAACAGGTGATAATAGTCACCTTCTGGACAGGGCACAAATCCGTCAGAGGTTTTTACTCCCAAGCTGGTGCTTGTATTCATTTGCAGCTGGGTCGAGTGGGAAAATACATGTTAAGGAACAAAATGTCGGACCTACCAATACCATTGCTTCAATTTGAACCCGAGGCCTTATGATTCCCACGTACAGCAACCTAACCCCTAGGCCACCGACACCATTCATTATATTATTTGACTTATCATTTAACTTAAGTCTGCCATAGGGAAGAAAAAGAGTGAAAATGTATGGAGCCAACTTCACGGTAAGTTGTAAACTAAGTAAAACTAAATCTTATTCTAATTTGAGTCACTTCCACTTATTTTACACACAGAGCAAGATTATTTTTGACACAGTGACAAATGCTTCAAAACTTTGTGAAATAAAAAAGGAATTTGAATGTACATTCCTCTCATGTAATATAATTTGTTGAAAGAAACAACAGTTCAATTTGATAAACATCACTTACTGTTTACTGCGACACAGCAGTTCAGATTTCAGTTTGATCCCAACTAGAACAGTCTCACAAAGTACTGTAAATGTCAGGTTTTCCATGAATGTATTTGCCGAATATTTACCACTATAACCAATGTTATGGACAGATGATGATCTTTTCTTTTCAGACAAGTCCAACAAACCTGGTTCTGAATGTAGAAGTAGAAAAACAGTTTACACCAGACACATGAGAAATTCAACTATAAAAATGTATACAGATTTAAATTTCAAATAATGATAGCTTAAAAATATACACTTATTAAATAATAATAATAGCATCATGCCATATATCACAAAGCAATTGTCAATCATTTGTTGCAGTTACAAAACCTTTCTCCATTTTATCACCTATGTATAAAATAATGTAAATGAACAAAATAAGATGAATTACTTTTTAACCCTTCAATCGCAGAGCATCAATATATGATTCTCACAATTTAACATAGACATAATTAACAGTAACTTTAATAGCGATTAAAAATATCTACACCTATGAAATGAAAGAAGCTGGCGTTTGTTTTGAAAACCAAAAGGATTTAAAAGTGTTATTAAATTAAAACTGGAACATAATAATAATACTGGGCTGGAAAACATAAAACCAAAAATATCACAGAAAGGAATTTGAAGACAATTCAGTTGTTTCTTTTTATTGAAAGAAATAAACAAAACAAGAAGAAAAAAGCTCTGCATTAAACATCAGCAAGCATTTGCCTCCCATGCTTGTGATTTAAATAAACCGGGCTTTCTTTACAAAACCATATTCCAATGCCACATTTGATTTTATCTGATCTGTTGACCATCACTCGCCACAAAGACCCGAAGGCACAATGGATACGGCCAATGCCAGACCCCCTAGGGGAGCAATAAAACTGTTCATACCTTGTCTTTCGATCGCGATGAGGCTTTTAGAAAACGCTAGGTGATTTCATGCCACTTACAAAATCAAGAAAGAGCCGTAGGAGAAGTCCAGAAGACTGTTTAATTCTAATTGCCCAGTGACAAACCAGAGATCCAATGGGACAAAGGCTGTGATATACAGTGGGTGGAGTTAAGAGAAAACTGGTCATCTTTTATTACATTACAATGGATAGGTAATGAAAATGATTACAATACATGGCACATTGTTGATGGGCATAAGCTATATTTGCGATGGGACTACATGAATGTGATAAAAAGAACGATAATTTAGAAGATGATACCTGCAGTTGCGGTTGAGACCTGGCAGTTAGGCCAAAATCTTGGTTTTGAAACAGGCATTTAGAGGGGCAATTTATATTTGGGAAAAATCGGTTTCATTGAGATTGCGGGCATTTAGGCTAAACAGGCGTTATGGCAGCGGGCATTTAGGTAGTCACTATTGTAATGAAATTGATAAAATAAAAACAAAAAGATAAAGATGCTTACGTTGAGCTTTTAACTCGGTCAGTTCCTCAAACCATGGCTTCAAAACACATTCACCAGACGAAATTGAGACTGAGGGTAAAAACAGAATATACATACATTGTACATAATTGATGCTAATAACTTAGTATTAGTAGTTGAACTGTTGAACTTGAGATCATGGGGTCAACTTTATATATCCTGGCAATGCTAGGTTTAACACTGTGCGGGGAACACAGCAGTCCAGACGTAAGGTATCTGCCTCTCAACTAAAAAGGTTGTAGGTTTGTGGCCCTACAAGTTGAAAAATGTTCTCAAGTTTCTTTTGGTAAAATTAAAATCCACTCCATTGATCCAGGTAGGTAGATCATCGACACCTAGTCAATTTGAGATGGACAACGAAATGGAAGCCTCGTGTGCTGTTCACAACACTCTATGCACTCAAGATACCTTGGTTGTTTACAGGGCAGTCAGGGCAAAATGTAAAAAATCCTACTAAAAACTCTAAGATCACCTAAGTTGTGGATGTGGGTAAAAAAAAATACAAATCAAATAAAATTCTTAAAATCTGATACTGTCTTTCCTTAGAATGACACGGAACGTATTCTCATTTGATCCAGTTGCAATTGGGTACTAGCATCAGCAACGCAACTTGTCCATGAGGCAATGTTATAACTTATTGTTTGTTCTGCTAATGCTATAGAAACCAGGATGAGCTCTAGCTCTATGGGTTGTAATAGCCTTGAGGGAACTTTACTTACTGGATGAAAAAGTAGTAAAAAGTAAAAGAAACTGTGATGCTTTTAAAAGCATTCATTTAGTTATATATTATTTAGTTATTATATATATATATATATATATATATATATATATATATATATATATATATATATATATATATATATATATATATATATATATATATATATATATATATATATAAATATATATAACTATAACATACATATCTACACATGAAAGATAATTTTTAAGGGTTTCCTTTGAGCAGCAAATCAAGTGACTAAATTTTCAGTTAAGGTAAAAGAGTAGGCTGTTGTTGATACCAGCCATTATCAAATAGTCTGCTACATATACAAAAAATAAGAGGGATTTATAGTGCAGGCTCCTGACTTTGCAGCAGGCCACTTTATGTCAAAGTCCTACTTAACTCCTTAGGAAGCTTACAGAAGAGCTGCTTGTTGTAAGTTAGATGCTTTGTACAAACGCTCTGACAAGATCCTTCTCCTAGTATAACTAGGTACTCATTCACACCTTCGAGTCAAGTAAGGAAAGCTTAGTTAGAATACATGTTGTACCTTGCCTTATAGTACAACATCATGATGTACAAAACATGGACTAGGCAGAATTTTGAACTAGTGTTGTCATGATTATAAACTCACAACACTGCCAATTGTGCCATAACACCTCCAACACAACTAGGGACGCTGCAGCCAATGGTTCTACCTTTCTACTTTCTCGACGACAGACACTCACAGTAGTTTCAGTTTCAAACAAAGGAAATAACAGAAGAGGTCATGGTTACTTTATATGATTCCTATTCAATGATTGCATTACAGAACTTGTAAAAAAACAGGCAAAAATGTCTAAATATGTTTTCAATCTAAACCATATATTATTATTATTATTACATGTATTATAAACATTACATTACATAACATGTGAAGACGGTAAACTTACGTGACAACATTTTTTGACCAAGATGCTGAGCTTCTGAAGACAACAGTTTCCTTTCATATTCTTGTTTCATTTCTTTTTCCTTAAGTTCCAACCAATAAACATCTTCAACCAAAGGCAAAATGTAGCTAAAACTATAGAAAAAAACCATCATATAAATACTGTGAAAATTCACTAATTGTTTGATATACATTATATCATATCATATGTGGGGCAAAGAAAATTGGTAGACACCTCAAATTATCAAATCAAATAATTTGGAATGACCAATAGGTAGGCTATTATTATCAGAGGCCGGTCTGCCTTAGGCAGAGAACATAGAGAACGTTAGAAAAAACTAGCACTACAGACCAGTGCTAGAAATATTCCATCCAGTCTTGTTGCCACACACAGAGAATGTATGAACAATTGTGCTTTGATTTGCAAAGCCGCTTATTGAAGTTGAAGTATCAAAACTGAATTCTTAATTGCGCCTGAAGCTACTCACTTTGAAGTGGGTATTGTTTGCAGAATCATTTTTGATTCTACTTTACTTAAAATATAATTAAATGTGTTCAGATTTGTTCATGTGTATGCGGGAGAAAATTATTCTGTTAGACACACAAAAAATTTCTTGAATTTGAATACATCATATACGTGGATAGCAAGTGAATGTATTGTATGTCACACATACAATAGTTTACTTCAAGTTATATTTGAGAGAAATAAACTATGCTGTCTCTTTTCTCAGTGATTGCAGGTATTTTAAAGGAATGATTATGAAATCCAGTCCTTGTATGGTGTGACATGTACTTTTCTACCACCACATATATATCGTGGTGGTGGATTCTTACATATATGACAAATAAAATGTCTTTTTACTCTCCTGTAAAATTTGTAAAAAGTCACTCAGAATAGTTCTGACAACCGGCAATATATGTACATGTATATAATTATAATATAAAATCAATTAGACAAAAAAGATAACAAAATAAAAGTTGTGCCTACATACTCACTGAGGAATTTCATCATAGTCATAGGATGATGTGTCAGCTGAAGGAAAAAGACGCCAAGAGTTTCATCTTTTCTTTTTTTAACCATGCCAAAGTTTTATCTTCTTCCCTTTGCTGGAATATAAGCTGGAGGGGAAGAGAGAAAAATGTACCAAAGTCGCAAATAACTGTTCAACATTTTATTTGGGGGAAACACTTGTCTTACACTCTGGCTAATAGATGTCCTTTACAGATATGCCAAACATAATGAGATGTAAAACATTGTTTTTTCCTCTTCAAATACTATCTCAAAGTCTTGATACGCTACTGAATATCTTCATTTCTAACATGCAGATTCTGTTATCTTGTGACATGGCTTGTTCAAGAAAAGTTCAATGGTGTATAAAAATAAAATATTTTTACAATGGAATTAACATGTAAGACTACACTAGAATAGACCAAGGACACTTGGAGAAGGACTAGATCTATGGAAAAGGACCGAAAGGGACTGGGTGTCAAGTGTCAGCTGGAATGAGCATAGAAAGATCTTCCAGGAGAAGGAAAGACGGATTATAAGTTAGGTAGACTATTAATAATCATTAGATCTACCCATAAATAGGTGAAAGGCTTTGATGATGATGATGATGATACGTCTTCAAATAATAATGAATAAATAAGACCTGATCCTAAGTGTGGATTTTTTCACCCATGTTGTATCTCATATCGACTGTTTTTCTCTAACCGTGTAACTGGTTTTGGGGAAATTTTTCAGGAGGGAGAAAAAATTTATGTCATGGAGTACTCCCAAAATTTGTTCTTTTTTGTTTGATTAGTCCTGCTAGAGGACTACTTGTGTCCTTATGATTGTTTTCTATAAAAAAATTACATCCTTTAGCTGTTTTTTTTGCATGGTTATCCCACAAAATATTGTCGAGCACTTATACGGTCAGAGAGACACGCGATTAGAGCACAACAATCACGCACCCGTGTTGCTGAGCAGTTACACGTTTAGAGAGACACGCGATCAGAGTACGAGAGAATCAACCACAGGAACCAGCTACACGTTTAAAGAACAACCAGTTACTCGTTTAGGTTTCAAACTATTGAATAGTTTTGAAACAGTTACGTTGATATAGTCTGGTACTGGAGACGAGTGAAAAAAATAGAAAAATAAATCTGATAAACCGTATATCATTATAATTATTTTATCAAACCCTGTATAGCACACAGAGCATGGCCCAATGGTGATTGTGCGCTATATAAATGCTATGCCTTATTGTTATACCTCATCCATACTCAATGCTGCCTGTTACTGTTAGACGCTATAGAAAATGTGGGATATCCGAATTCAAAACCTCAGCACCCATGCACAACAAAAACAAGTGGTGTGAAAGAGGATATTGACACATCAAAGATCATGCAGTCATCGGAAACAGCAAGGCCTTTTTTTGTTTGTTTAACATTCTTTTCAGCACAAAGAAGTTAATTTTAATGACAGCACATCCTTACTTAAATTCCATCTGCGACAGGACTATGTGGGAAAGAACCATATAAACTCTGAAGCCCAGATAAAAAAATCCCAGTGTCACCACCTGGACCTCTCGTGTCGTAGGCAAGTGATAACCACTCGACCATCGACGCACCCGGAAATAGCAAGTCGACAGGATGAGTAAAAAGACTGACCAGAAGTAGTTTCTTGCTTCTGCTTAGTTGCCTTCACGAAATAGCGACAGGAAACCATGGCTTTTGTTTAAAGAAATTTTTTCCCGGATTTTCACCCCTGAAAGAGAAATAACTTGCCTCTTCAAGGATCTTGCCGTTTAATAAGGGACCTCTTATGGGGTACTGTATAAAAATGTTTTGGACCTCTTATGGGGTACTGTATAAAAATGTTTTGAGAGCCCATACTTATGGGGTACTGTATAAAAATGTTTTGAGAGCCCATACTTATGGGGTACTGTATAAAAAAAAATGTTTTGAGAGCCGATACTTATGGGGTACTGAATAAAAATGTATTGAGAGCCCATACTTATGGGGTACTGTATAAAAATGAATTGAGAGCCCATACTTATCTTCAAAACAACAGAGATATCACACATCAATTAATTCTAAACACACACCCACACACAAAAAAACCCCCAAAAACCCCAGGTGTTTCTGCAACAGTTAAACCAAGTTTTATTGTACTATAAAAAGTAGCAATGTTAACCATAAATCAAATTTCCATTTTAACAACAAAGGAAAGGAGCAAACACGACAAAATTATAAATTATAGTCATGCATGTTTTAAAGAAATAACAATAATATACGATGAATAAAATAAATTGAAATTCACAATTACATAGTAAACGTGGGTATCAGCTAACAATAAATGGCTCATATTTTAGTGTTTTAGTTTTAGTGAAATGAAAACAAACTTTTCTTGATCAAAGAGCTTAAATCGATGTTTATACATCGATTGTTAAACAGTGGCATTTCTAGTGTAAATTGAAATTCAAGAGAAATTACATTAATCATAATTCTAGATACAGTGCCCAGCCACTTTTTGTTCGGTTTAAGAGATACAGACACTTTGAATATGAATGTACTAGAGTGAGACAGTTAATCATGTGGCAGAGCATCATAAAAGGCATGGAAATCCATTCTAATGTATGGCTTCAGTTCCTGCAAATGTTTATGGTTTATGTTTTGATGCAGCAATTGGAAGCCGGTTGGGGTGAAGTGGAATAAGACCTTGAATCAAGAAAGTTGACTCCACGTCTTGTAGGGAGCGATTTCCAGTCATTCGCAAAACTCAGTTTAAAAGTTATCTCACCAGTTGGTGCATAATGCAGAGCCTTGATGTCAACAACAGCTGGATCACCAGCATGATCGATTTGAGGGCACATGTTCGTGAAAAGTTCATAAATCAACCGGACCAAAAATTGCTTGTTTTCTAATTGCCCTTTGGAATGGATTGTGCTGTGAACACTGTCCACTCGCATCTGTGTATGTCCTTTCATCAGAATTTTCTGTTAAATTATTTCGCTGTGCTGTTGAGCAACATGAGTCAGTGCTTTGCTCATGATAACATAACGATTCTGATAGTTGCAACCGTCTGACCATATTATACATTTGTCGTAAATGCTATCTTGTGTCAGATAGTGGTGCAGACACAACGCAAATTCATTGGCTGTTAATCCGCCCTCTGCATCATGCCAGACATTAGATTTAACGTCGGCTGAAACACAGTCGTAAATGGTGAAATTATGCACGCATAATTTTGTCCGGTAATATAGTGCAAGCTTTTAAAGAAGGGCACAAGAGGACGCATTGAAGATCCACCATGATCACTTTAATGGATCCATTGCTCTTTATGATGAAAAGGACGTCTGCTTCCATTTCGTTTCGTGCAGCCTCTTTTAAAAGTGTGTTGTGTATCCCTCCTCTGACAAGTTGCCAGCATCAAAAGCAACGCAGGTGTCGCATTGATCCTTGCGTGGTTTGAATATACTATAATTATTTGTAGTGAACGCTGACATAAACGCAGTTCTCGATGCTAGTGCCAGCCCATGTTCAATGCAATAGTTTTTTTTATAGAGGTGGAATATGTCAGCATATGACTGAAAAGGGGTTCAAGGTAGACTTTAGTGGAATCCTTCCTACAGTAGTATGAAGGAACCACTGGTAGGGACTGGAGAAACCGAAGAACATTTGAATTTAATCTTTCTTTCGCTGGCGTTTTGTCGGTTTTGTGATCCTTTGTATTTATTGTTACATTGGCATATGTCCACACCAAGTAGTCAGTTAGTCCAGTGGTTGATAGAAACATTTTTTTTGCATACGCTGACTTTTTGATCACCTACTGTCTTCAGCATGTACACAAGGGTGTCCTTTCTCCTTGAGTAGTCTGAATCTTGTGTAGTACGTTTGGAGGTGCCTTTCTTGTGTGTATTGCTGAAACAAAATGTTGTTTCTGCGCCCAATTCATTTTCCACACTTGGTCAAAAATTTGCTTTTGGTCCACATCTGTCATTGAACTGCAAAAGCTGAAGGAAGTTTTGCGACCACAGCAATCGCCGAGAATTATGGCTGGTTTGTCCTCTATGACAAATGCATCATTTGACGTGTATTTTCTTCCTAGATATTCCTGACCTTTTTCTTTTTTTTTTTTCTTATTGATTTCTTTGGTCCCTGTGTCTCTGCTGGCTTTTCGCTTCCCTTTGTTCCATGCTCTTGATGTATGGTCTCCATTTCTATGGTTACATCAACGTCTTCCCTTCCCGTGCCCTCTACTTCAATACCTTCATTTGGTATAGGCTCAATCTCAATCAAGGCGTTTTCTTGAACTTGGGAACATTCCACTTGTTCACGATCATGTTTCGTTATGGGCTCTGTGCCGTAAACCTGAGGCTGTTCTGTTTCTAAGGGCTGTAGGCTTTCTTCCTCTGCCAAAGGCTCAATTAACTCTTTTATGTTCCCTTTCAAAGGCTCATTCAAATATCTGATCTCATCTGTCATTCTGTGCCTTGCACCGCCCAATCTCTTTCTCTTTCTTGACTTTTGTCTCCACTAACAACGTTGACCTTTCCGGTTAACAAATCAAGGTACTCACTCGTGAGAATTGATTGGTGTCACTGAAAAGAAAAAGGGTAAATATTGCCATTATTTGCCTACAAAAACATAGAGTGCATTTAATTAACTTACGGTACAGCAACCACAACCAGAGACCCGACCCTAGTACAGGAAGTAGCTTACTTGTTATCAAAGCACCACTCTATAAGATGTTAACTCATGAACATGATTGATTTTTATCCCTGTCAACGCCATACATTTATGAGAATGGTTTTTCTACTATTACTACTACTACTGCCACCACCACCAGTATTATTTTAGATATCTCAGAATGTGCAGTTCTGAAAAAAAGAAAAAGTCAAAAACACCGTTTATAACCCAGCCGTTTAATTTGAAAATCATACAATCACACCTGCGTATTCAGTGCACCAGGGGAAATATAGTTGGAATGAGGAAAGGTATCTGGAATAGGTTAAAAAGAAAGAAACATTGAATTTTGATATTACAACAAAACTACCGCTCTCGACATGGTAGGCGGCGTAGGGCGGTATCAGAATAAAAACGATAACAGAAAGAATAAACTTATGACAGCTATTCCTTATCAAAGAAATTGACTGTTGTTGTTACTGCTGCTGTTGCAGTTGGTGGTTTTGCCTATCAGTAGCTGTAGATTACAAAATAGGGTTTTATTTATTCTGCTACCACTGCTATCACTACTATGACTATGACTACTGCTGCCGTTGCTGATGCTACTAGTACTGCTGAGGTGCAATGGCAAGGTGGGTAGAGCGCTGGTCTTCGGTCAGAAGGCTACCGAGTTTGAATCCTTCAAGCAACTATTTGTGCAAAGAAATTTACTCTAATTGCTTCACTTGACTCTGGTGTTAATGAATACTTGGCTTTAAAGACAGTGTTATCCGGGTCTGAAACTTAGCGCCTAAAAGGCTGCACGTCTTGTCCAATATGTTCTGTGTTGCAGGTTCAAATCATCCTCACAATCATTGGTGTTTTTCCCATAGAGAAGGAAATTTGCTCTCATTGCCTCACTCAACTCAGGTGTAAATGAGTACCTGACCGTAAAGACAGCGTTGTCTGTGTCTGAAAAATCATGTGTAAGCGCCAAAAATAAATAAATAAATAATAAATAAATACTATATTTACTACTTACTGCATATTTACTTTTGCTGTTGCTACTATTACTATTGCTGCTGCTGCTACTACTACTACTACTACTGCCTATTATAATAACAAAGAGGATAAACTTACGACAGTTATTCCGTATCAGAGAAATTGACTGTTGTTGCTGCTGCTGTTTTTGCTGCTCTTGTTGCAGCTATTGTTGTTGCTGATGCTGGTGGTTTTTCCCATCCATAGCTATAGATTTTTCTCTCTGCTGGAACAAAATAAAACAATTCTTATATGTATGGAATCAAATTATTTTCCAGTTTAACATTTTTGTCTTAGACTCAAATAGATCTTTAACAAATAGCTAAGCTAGTCAATAATGGATATTCATTTCATTTTAATACAATAAAATAGTCATAAATAGTCACATGTAATCGTGTAACTGTTTAAAAAGCTCAGGAATGTCAAATTCACCGCTGCCTATAAAGCGTGTAACTGACCGATACACGCTTAGAAGTAACATCGTTCATCTCAACGCACGGGATTGATGCGCGTCTAAGCGTTTAACTGGCAGTTACACAGTTCTAGTGGCACCATTAAGCTTCAAACCAACGTAGTCTATGCGTGTAACTGAATATGTTTAGGTGAAATAGGCTTATCAAGTACATAAAGATATAAATTACCACTTTAAACGTGATTTGTATGCATAATATATAATGACTTATCTTTATGAAATCAATAAAAATCTTACCTTTTAGGCGTAAAATGTGGCTCTAAAAGATGAAATGTAGTGCTCTGACTTGAACTCCAGCATAGTTCCACTTACACGGATAGAGTGAGAGAGGTAGCGGCACTTTTGTCGCGTGCGATTAGATCACGTGAGCTTTTGTGTTATTTATGATGATCTCCCATATAAATAGAAAACCTGCGAAAGAGGCTTGTGACCTGTTTAGACAACACGTCCGTCTTTGACGCGATTTTTCAGTTACAAGTTAGAGAAAACACTGTCAATATATAGATCTAGATCTCCTTATTCTTATATGTAGTACCTTTATAAAATTTTAGAAATAAATATATCTAGATCTAGTATTTGTGCCTTGCAGTTGCAGGTTAGCTTTTTCCTACATCTTTTATTTTTATTTCTTAAAAATTATTTCAGCACAGAGCCTACTGAACTAGATCTATATATATCCCACTAAGAAGAGAGGAAAAAACACCAAAAACAAACAGAACAAAAAACGAACTAAAAAAACCCAAGAGAAAGAGAAGAGAGAGAGAGAGAGAGAGAGAGAGAGAGAGAGAGAGAGAGAGAGAGAGAGAGAGAGAGAGAGAGAGAGAGAGAGAGAGAGAGAGAGAGAGAGAGAGACGGGGAAGGAGGAAGGTATAGGTAGATAGATAGGCAGAGTGAGAAAAAAAAATATATATATATATATATATATATATATATATATATATATATAGTTTGATTGAAATGGTACTAGATTACAAATCTGCAAAGGTCTAATAGCCGTTCATCTGCTGATGTTTGATATACGCCAACAAATCTGAGCAATACCCCCCCCCAACCCAAACAAAAAAAAAAGAAGCTTTGGCTAGATCTAATCTAGACCTAGATTACCTCTTGAATTTTATTCTTCAAAGCGTCTGAGTCATCTACACCGACTTGAAAATTACACTGTTTTTCCTCCATGTAGATGAAGGGTTGATTTTGCTCTACATAAAATAAAGAGGTTAACAACGATTTTCAAAATCGACCATCGTACGAACACCTAGATCTAGATGTTTATATTTTGCCGGATAAAATAATATTTCATGTTTTTTAATTTCTTCACAGCCGCTCATACACTTCCGGTCGGCTTATCGTTCACTCAACGCCGTCAATCCGATTCCTGAAACCCAAATTTTCGATTTGAATGAATACTAAGTACTTGATCCCTTAAATCGAATGTTGAATGCTCCTCGATTTTAGTGTGCCGCTGGTTTCTTGACGTCCTTTGACTGTTTTGCTTGACTAATGCCATTACTATTACGTATATTCTTTTGGCTTACGGAATGGAAGACAATGCACTATAGAAAAACACGGCTCATGGCATATAACTTAAAAAGCAAGAGCAAGGAATTGGATGAATACTGAATATGGACAATTTATGGAACCGGAAACTCAACTTGATATTTGATCCTCGAGGTATCATTAGAATCGGATATATTGCCTGCTATTCATACCGAGTCCGTCGTTCGTTCATTCTCAATGAACAGTTTGTCAAAATAAAAAATGCCGAAAGCTACGTCCAAAACATTTAAGAAAAAGAAATATAATGCCCGTTTTCCACCAGTAAGTTATTCTTTGCTTTCTGTTTACATATTTCAAGATATATGCCACGAAAGATCATGCAAATAGCGATCTTACATATCAAACCACCAATTAAATATTGAGTGATCACACACACTGATACTGATTGATTTGACTGATCAATGGGGTTAGGCCCCTTTTCTCTTTTGAGTTAGGGAACGTTCACAGTGTTCTGTCTGGTTGCAATCCTCTAGATCTGAAGCTAGGCATATGCAGCAAGAGCATTGATATTCTGGCATACCAATATATTGATGCTATTATAAATTTTGGGGTCGGGTCGGGGTGTGGATTGAGAAAAATAATTGGTTAATTTGAAACAAAAAGGGGAGATTTTCCATTCCATAGTCAGCATGCACATCGGTTAATTTTGGCTAGTGAAAAAAATTAAGTAATAAATAGGGAGGATAGTACTCCTTAACAATTGATGTCCTTGTGACACAAGGAAAGGTTGACCAGATAAGAATACTGTCATCAGATCATCGCCAAGTCGTGTAAATGGGAATAAAATGAAATAAGGGTGATAGGGGTTTCACTTTCAGGGGTCTCCGCAAAATTACATGAAAACCCAGTATGAAAAAAGGGTTGGTTAAGGCAGATCCACCATCCCCTGATTGTGTGACAATCTAGTAAAAACAGGCGGGGGGGTGGGTGTCTTCCCCGAAGGACTTCCATGGTCTGGGTACCACCCAAGGGACATAATAAAGAGGGTTTATTTTGAAGGGGTGAGATAAAAAGATTGGGCTTGGTTTTTGTGGGGATAAAGAAAGTAAAATAAAGTAGTGGGAGAAGGTACATTCATTGTGGACCAATCAGAGATTGTGTGACATTATTGCGACAACGGATGTGACTGAAGACTGTACCGAAAATGGGCAGTCCAGTGAGTGAGACGCAGTGACGATGACTGACTGATTGATGCACATGAGCAGTACAAATGTGACAATGACCAAGACTTTATTGTAAATTGGCCTATGGAGACGTGTTGTTACCAGGAAGAGCGGGTGTCTCTGTTTATATATGAGCATGTTTCGTAAACGTTTTACCAATAAAGTATTCTAGAATAATATGTAAGGATGGTTTGATAAGTATTATCTTTACTTCATATTGAATTAAAGTCACCAGCTAAAAGAAAATCGGTACCCCAATATTGGATTTCCTACCCTCCCCCAAGCACAGTCACTATCTATGAATACTGTCCCCCCACCCATTTCACATTAAATACAATGTATGCCCATCCATGGGAGTCCTCCCGGCACTCCTGAAGAATTGATGTCATGTTTAATGCTGAGGTGAATGTAAGTAAAAACAGTGGCTAGGCGATTTTTAATACATTATACCAAATAGTGTAAACCATCAGATATAAACATTATATTGAGTATTAATGTATCTATCTATGCATTTATTTTTGTGTCGTTGGTATGTCCTGGCTAGAATCTACTTCTGAAACTGAAATCCAGAGAAAATCTAGAAATTTATATTTAAATTAATACAAAGGTTAGATTGCTAGGTTGGGGAGTAGGAGAATAGCCTTCTATTCTCGTGGCGTCTATCAATTTATTTAATCCATTGGTCAGTCTCACTGTCCCTCATTTCACTTCTCAGTGTCCCTCATTTTGACTTTTCAAACTTGGCAACCCTGCAAGTACGAATACAAGTTCAATCCACATTATTTTACGCATCTTAACTGAATGCTTTTTACCGAAAAGATGACAAATCTTATACCATCCCTTACCCTGAACCTGCTGATATATATTAACTTGCAAAGCACCATGCAATGAAAATCAGGACTTTAAGGGGTGTTTTATCCTTTCCTTTATTTTTTTAAGGGCCCTTAGATTTTCTGTTCTTTGAAAAAGAAAATGTCTTCACTTTATTCTATTATGTTCCATAGGAAACCTCTGAACAATTAACGAGGAATGTTTGAAGATCCAGCTTGATCTATATTATGGATAGAAAAGACTTGTTTTGATTTAAATTGTCTTGTATTTAAAGGAAGTCAATTTACTATGAATATTTTGGGATTTCTTTTTAACTATTTATCTGTATTCTCTTTCCTTCCTGCAACAGGCAAGAATCAAAAAGATCATGCAGACTGATGAGGAAGTTGGAAAAGTTGCTGCTGCTGTCCCTGTTATTATATGTATCTTTTGTTTTCTTCTTGATGTTCTGATACTAAATACTGTACTGACTTATTTTAATGTTTTTCAAAGTACATTGCATTTTAGGCACATGAATATAATATAATTTTATCTCACACGAAGAGTCAACTGGTTAAGCAATCAGAGTCCATTTTCTAATATTTCTTGAGTTATTCCCCCTGAAAGATCATTATTGGAATCTCAGAAATAATTGATAAGAACATGAAAGAATAATAATGGTCCTTAAAAATAGTGCAATGCTTTCTTTTAATTGATTGATGATCAAATATTATCTTTCAAAATTTGTTTTCCTTTTTTCTCAGAAGTGACTTTCTGTGATTCTGATTGTTTTTCCTGTTGTCTCTTGATATGTGACCTAAATCTAATCACAAGGCCTTTCCATCCTTCTCCAACTGTGCTTAATAATGTCTTTAAAGCATCAACATGGGAACTGCACAAGTTGAAACTTCTCCATAACTTTATTTTACATGTAGCAGCAAAACCATAATGGCAAAGTTAAAGGCCCATAGAACAAGACCTTGTTATTGCCATTGCAGCATTAAGCACCGATGATGCAAGATCACCCCCTGGACTGTATGCAGGTGTGTTGCAGGTTTTACCTCTCGGTTATAGCTGGTATTCATTTGCGCTTAGACGGATTGGGAAGTTCTCTTGAGTGTTTCTCAAGGATTCAATGTCAGATCTCTGCAACAATGAACCACCAAGAACCAATGTTCGTCCCAACCTTTGTCCTAGTCTCCCATAGTTTGGCCATGTCTAGTATCACAAGTTTTGCAAATTTGTTTGATTTTTTAATCCATGTATGAACATATATACTTACAATTTTATGTGTATACCCATATTCCAACTGATTTAGATTACCTTTATATTTACAACTTGTAATAGACCTTAACTCAACACAGCAAGAGCTCTTGAAATGTTTATAGAATCTCTCATTTTGAAGACAGCCAAAACTACACAAGAAAAGAATGCCAAAACGTTGTCAACATCTCACATGTAAGTATTTTCGGTTGATCTTGGAGACATTTGACTGAAATGAGGATTTTATCTTCTGTTGCCCTTTGCCTTACATAGAGTTTTAGGGGTCCTTAAGTGGCCTATTTAAATAGGAAAACTTCTATTTGCTTAAAATACATGTTGGTAGGTAGACCATGCTGTTAGGCGACATGTTCTTAGATTAGATCACTGCTAAAGATATGTATTATATAGTTCTCAGAAGTTGGTTACTTAACTTAACTCTCAAAGGAGTCTTTTGTGATTGATATGCACCTGGCACTGTGCCATGGCGTTGGCAATACTGAAAAAAACCCCTCACAAAGGTATTTAAGAACATTTCAAAGGTCTTTGGAGGGTCAGAGAAAGAATGTAGCCAGCCTAGTGTGTAAGTGTAAGATCAGCTTCAAGAATGTGAGGAGCTTGTTGGAGTTTATTGATTTTGAAAGGATAAGCGACAGTATTCAGTTGTTGGGGACCTTAAAATTTTCTCTTTTTTTCCCTCTGTCTGTCTGTCTGCCTGTCTGTCTGTCTGTCTGTCTGTCTGTCTCTCTCTCTCTCTCTCTCTCTCTCTCTCTCTCTCTCTCTCTCTCTCTCTCTCTCTCTCTCTCTCTCTCTCTCTCTCTCTCTCTCTCTCTCTCTCTCTCTCTCTCTCTCTCTCATTCTCTCTCTCTCTCTCTCTCTCTGTGGTTCTAAGTCTTAGCAAATCTCAGCGACTGATTCTAAAGGGCACAGGACACTGATTCAAGTAGTATTTGTATTTGTCTTGATTTGCAGCAAGCAGACGATTCATGGGGAGAAGCAGTTTGATTTTCTGCGGGACTTAATAAAGAATGTACCAGATCACCAAGTAGAAGACAATGGAGATGCCCCATACTTGAGACTGAACCAGTGGTGAAAAGAGGCAGAGGGAGGTAATACAACATTCTTTTTTTTTTCCCCCCTTTTTATAATGTCCTTGAATATTCTTGCAGGGGATTGGATGACAATGTCTAGAGAAGGGGGATGGGGGAAGAAGAAGGTTAAAAAAAAAGTTTGTTTCAGGCGAAGAGATTTGTCAATTAATTATGATTGAAATTGCTTTCTGATATTACAGCATTAATATCAATTTAAGATCTCTCAATATATTTTTCAGGTGCTATTTTGGAATAATTAAAACTAGTTAACTTCAATTTCTTGTCCTCTGTCTTTCCTTCTTCTTCTTCTTCTTCTTCTTCTTCTTCTTCTTCTTCTTCTTCTTCTTCTTCTTCTTCTTCTTCTTCTTCTTCTTCTTCTTCTACTTCTTCTACTTCTTCTTCTTCTTCTTCTTCTTCTTCTTCTTCTTCTTCTTCTTCTTCTTCTTCTTCTTCTTCTGCTTCTCCTTCTCCTCCTTTGTCTATCACAATTAAATCCTCTTCTTTTTTCTTCCTGTCTTGTATTATTCTTCTGCCTTTTCTTTCTCTAGAATTCTGAGAATTGTTGTATGTGTGTAAGTTAAGGGCAAACATGTAGTTATATTTCATTCTTAGCATTTGATCTGCACTTAGCATCCAGAGTGAAGATTTATTAGGACACAAGCATGCCTGTAGGCAATGATAGACTACTCTTTTAGCACATTTTTTTTTCAACGATGTACTACTCAATAGGTTACCGGGTGCAGGGTGATATCTAGTATCGGTACAGTATTCAATACTTAGGTTAGGCAGTCTTTTCAATGCATATCTAATGATCGCAAATGAAGGAATGAGTAACAATAAAAAAAATTAAAATTTGTGGATCGCAGACAAAACAATGCTTCTCCCATTCAATTGAAATACTGATTTGATCCAAATGTTTATTCGCTAAGAACCTAAAGCAGGCTATTTGAAATATACCTGTGAAATATGGCGTTTGTTGTTGCAGTAATTCCTGAGTTATAAGCGGTCAAAGTTAGAGACGTACAGTTGTATATATATATATATATATATATTTAAAATCTGAATAAAGTCGACCGATCTCATTCAATTTTTCTTCATAATCTTCTTATTTAATGTCTGATTTTATGTGAGTGTGTATCATCTAAGTCTCAACACTGGCGTAAGCACTTTATCGTCTCTCCTGTGATTAGTTTTAGATCCCGCTACATGTTCCTTGGTTTTACAAAATAGGATGAAAATAGTAGAAGGGGACTGGTTCCTCATTATGGAAGAAATCACTCATTTCACCAGAAGATGACTGTTCTGTGAAACAGACTGTTTGTCAGCATTTATCAATACTTTCTACAAACAAGGGGAATTATTGAAGTTATTGTTTCTGTCTGTAAAAGATGACAGAATGAAGTTGGGTGTGACCAACAGTAGAGTAACGATATAGAAAGAACTCTGAAGAATATAGAAAGGACCCTGAAGAATAACATATTTTAATACCTTTTACTTTATAAGAAAATTATCATCTAGATCTGCCTGGCTATAAGGTTGAGACAGATTTGTTTTCTTTCTTTCTTTGGAATGCTAGAACTTTATGTAAACATTTTTTTCTTTCTCCTTCCAAATATGAACAGACCCAGGAAATCATCTGATGCCACAAAACCTGGCAGGAAAAATAAGTCTGGTCTTGGAAGAGGCGCTTCTGACACGTCTGTAAGTATTGAAGAAAAGCATATGTTATGGGTTGTTTTTTTCCATATATACGTTTGTAAATTGATTGTTATGGGTGAGGTTTTTTTTTTATTGGGGTTGAGGAAGTAATCTTTGTTTTCTGGAAGGGGAGAGTGGGTAGTAAGAGTGCTATTGATTTTTTTGTCAGTAAGGTTTTCTTTATAAGCCTTTAACAAGCAAATTTTCATTTACAAAAATAACTCAGTTGTTTTCATATTCATTGGCCATTTTATGAAATATTTTTGAAAGTGACAATAGATTTTTTAATTTTAAATTTCAATTTAAAAAGAAATTATTTTATTTTGCTTATTTATTATGAATCTATTTGTTTACTTTGGTATTTTTATAACCTACATTTATAGCTAACGCAAAATTCCTTCAAGGCTGTTATGATCCATGGAGTCGGAATTTGTCTCGGTATCTATAGCATGAAAGGTAAAAGGAATTTAACAAACAATATTACATTGCCCCTGGATAGGACACAAGTGTATCGCATACTTTACTTTCCAGCTGAAATACCTTTGAGCAGCTGGGATTAGTGGGGAAAATGAATGAGTGTTGCTGGTTGTTCTCAAGGAACACAATTAATTGTTGTTGTTAGGCTTTTAGTGGAAATTTCATTATTCTGTGCTAATTACATCATATTTTTGTTTTTTGTTTTTATTTTACAAGGAAGAGGAGGAAGAATATGACATGGAAGATGACGAAGACACAGAAACAGACGAGGAGGGCCCAAAAATAATGTCTGCTCCAGCTACCTCCCTGACCGCCTTCCACTAGTTCAACCTACCATCAGCAGTACTAGTAATGGTAAATTGAACAGTGAATCGATTAAAAAATTTATATATATATGCATTTGAGATGAAGTTATTTCAACTTTCAATGTAATTTTCTATGGTGTGACTACATAAATCAAAAACCACCTTCTCCATTCATTAGGTGAAGATATTTTTGTAATTTACCTAACATGGATGAAAAGAGAATCTCAAAAATATCACTGTCAGCCCCACCCCGGCAATACAACTCTCCATATGCATCGGCTGACATTGGTTATGAAACTCAATCATGTTTCAACTGGAGAATAATACGAAGGAGCCACAGTGGAGTGAAGTCAAGGCGAAATATGACAATAAGTGACAACTCCACTAATAAAGACAGAACAAAAACTTGTTCTGTCTTTATTATTGAAGTTGTCACTTATTGTCATATTTCGTTTTAACTGGAGGTGTGTTTGTTTAAAATAGCTCATGATCTTTAGTCTCAGACTTGCTTAATAGAAGAAAAACGTATACTTTTCATTTACAGAAGGTACTGTTCTTTACATTTTTTTGACACAATTATAGACCTCATGCTATTGTTAGCACATAGGGGTCTTGAATTTTAGGGAGGGTATACAGAGGGCCTGGTAGTTCAGTTGGTAGAGAGTGTGACTGCAACTCAGGTGAACCGAGTTCGATCCCCAGCCCAAGCATGGATTTATTTCTCCAGGCCCTCCTAGCAGTCAACCTAGCAGTGAAATGGGTAATTAGATCTATTCAGATTTGGTGAAAGTAAAAACGATATGGAATGCAATGGCAATTAACCACATTAGTTTAGGGCATTTGCCTAGGAAAAAAAAATACTCCTTAGCATCCTACATTTCTTAAACCTTACAGGTAACGATAAATATGGAATTTTCTTTACTTACCCTGAGATCTAAAGTTACTATGTTACTCTGTTACTAGATGGTGTTTTATGCGATGACTGACTAGAGCTAGCAGTCAATTTATTATGTCTTTTTCCACTTTTCTTTCAATATTTCATTAGTTTGTCTCCCCCCCCCTCTCTCTCTCTCTCTCTCTCTCTCTCTCTCTCTCTCTCTCTCTCTCTCTCTCCCCTCTCTCTCTCTCTCCTCTCTCTCTCTCTCTCTCTCTCTCTCTCTCTCTCTCTCTCTCTCTCTCTCTCTCTCTCTCTCTCTCTCTCTCTCTCTCTCTCTCTCTCTCTCTCTCTCTCTCTCTCTCCCTCCTCTCCTCTCTCTCTCCCTCCCTCCCTCTCTGTTTGTGTGTGTCTGTCTGTCTGTCTCTCTCTCTCTCTCTCTGATCTTTCTCTATCTCTCCCTCTCTGCCTCTCCTCCCTCTCTCTCTCTCTCTCTCTCTCTCTCTCTCTCTCTCTCTCTCTCTCTCTCTCTCTCTCTCTCTCTCTCTCTCTCTCTCTCTCTCTCTCTCTCTCTCTCTCTCTCTCTCTCTCTCTCTCTCTCTCTCTCTCTGTCTCTCTCTCTCTCTCTCTCTCTCCTCTCTCTCTCTTTCTTCTATCTCTCCTCTCTCCCTCTCTCTCTCTCTCTTTTCCCTCTTTCTCAATCTATATCTTCCCCTCTCTCCCTCTCTTCATCTGATATTTCTGAAATTGCTGTTCAAGGTGGACAACACCAATAAGCTTAATCTCAATCATCAATCACAATGCTACTTTCAAACTTTCAATGCTTCAAAGTCATTGTTAACTAGCAAAAGATGGACTATAATCATGAGGTCATTCTTCCCCACAGGGTTATTGTAAATAAATAAGTAATCTATGCATTTCTCTGTCCTGTTTATGAGAATGAAAATCTAGCTTTTATCTCTTCATATAGAACAGCTAGTCTCAAATTGTTAAAATCTAGCTATTGTTCTTATTTTTCTTATTTTTTTTCAGGTGCTGGTGTTTATCAACCAGGTTTTTCAGGGTAAGTGCAACCATCAAGGTCAAACCTTCTTTTTTTCCTCAACTATTTTGGCTAGTACAGTCTCTTTCTTTTCTTTTTTCCCTTTTATTTGCCCTTTCAATTACTGACCCAGGGGTCTCGGAAATGCGAACTGTCTGAAGGTTTTACTGGCAAATCCGTCCTCCTTCCTTTTCCTAGCTTCCAACCAGCACGTAAGTCCTACCTCCTTCCTTTTCATCGTGTCCATAGCTTCCAACCAGCACGTAAGTCCTACCTCCTTCCTTTTCCTCTTTTACCCGTCCAAAGCTTCCAACCAGCACATAAATCTTACCTCCTTCCTTTTCCTCTTTTACACGTCCATAGTTTCCAACCAGCACATAAGTCCTACTTCTCCCTTTTCCTTTTTACGTGTCCATAGCTTCGAACCAGTATGTAAGTCTTACCTCCTGCCTTTTCCTCTTTTACATGTCCATAGCTTTGAACCAGTATGTAAGTTCTACCTCCTTCCTTTTCCTCTTTTACATGTCCATAGCTTTGAATCAGTATGTAAGTTCTACCTCCTGCCTTTTCCTCTTTTACATGTCCATAGCTTTGAACCAGTATGTAAGTTCTACCTCCTTCCTTTTCCTTTATTACGTGTCCATAGCTTTGAACCAGTATGTAAGTTCTACATCCTTTCTTTTCCTTTTTTACGTGTTCATAGCTTCAGAACCAGTATGTAAGTTCTACCTCCTTCCTTTTCCTTTATTACGTTTCCATGGCTTCGAACCAGTATGTAAGTTCTACATCCTTTTTTTCCTTTTTTACGTGCTCATAGCTTCGAACCAGTATGTAAGTCCTACCTCCTTCCTTTTCCTCTTTTACACGTCCATAGCTTCCAACCAGCATGTAAGTCCTACCTCCTTCCTTTTCCTCTTTTACATGTCCATAGCTTCTAACCAGTACGTAAAAAATGTATTTAGTCTGTTTTCTTGACTGAATATGTAAACATGTGTTTACCTTGAAAAGTATGTACATGTTGGTTAACTGTTATTTTTCTTTAAAGAATACCAAAATCAATGGCAAAAGCTCAGAGAGATTTGGATGAAAGTCTGAAGACACTTTTCTGAGTTCACAAAATTGCCATCACATTTTGCCAACGATTGACAGACTTTTCGTTATTTTCCTTAAATTGGAGTTAATTCAAATTGAATTATCAATGTTTTCTGGAATATTACAGGGCGTCGTTCAAGTCAGAATTAGTTTGCAGGTGCAAGAGTCTGTTTTTCGATGTGAAAAAGTTGGTAGCTATGCCTGTCTTTCATCTTGCTGTTTCCTCTTAGTTCACCCTGAGCTCACCACATATGTTGGACAGGGGTATATTACAGTGAAACAAATTTTTTTCCGTAAGTCAAAGATTTCCGTAAAATTATTGACAATGCTGAAATTTTCACCGAGTCCTGACTGAAAACATGAATCAACTGCTGGTTTTTACCTTTAGTATGTCGTCGGGTTGCTTTAGAGTTTTAAGCTCCTTGTGGATTTGAAGGCTTTGTCATTTTTAGAATATTATGGCATAGATATCCCTGTTTTAACCAAAAGTGGACTTAAGACTACTCTTGTTCACAGGGGTACAAATCGTAATGCTCCTCATTCAAGAATGCCTTCATTGCCACATAGTGGCAACTGGCAAGCTCAATGCTACCTCGACCTATTTCCAATTGTTTTCATTTTGAGAAATGAGTGCATGACTGTTTGATTTCTTTGCAAAATGCTTGGACAGACAGCAAAAATTTATTTCCAGTACCACAAAACGAGGGATGCTGTCGAGATGTATGTATGTCATTAACTCACTCACTGCCGGGCACCTTCGGTTCAGATGACTGAGAAATGCTGGCTATGGGCATTTTGATACATAATGAAAAAATTACTGTAATTGTAATAATTGTACTATTTGAGGTAGAAACATAATTCAAGAAGCCATCTTCTCAACAACAAAGAAGAAAAACTTTCCAGATTGTGTTGGTGTTTTCTGCATTATTTATTGTGGAAAAAATATTTTTTAAATATGAAGAAAGACACATCTTCCATAAACTGTTTTGGTAGTAGATTTAAATGTAAGCATTTCTCTTGTGTTTGAGTCATTTTTAGATGATTCAGCATCATAAAAATTAATATCTGATGATTCAGAATCAGATTGACTGGTAGATGTAGAGCTGATTCTTTGGCCTGACAGGAAGTTTTGGTTTTTGAGGGCAAAATTGATGACCACCAGAGCCGTGACTGCCTCCTTCGATTTCTGGAAAAGGACACACTTTGATAATATTTTTATGTTGTCTTGGGTTTGGCGGCCAATGGTGTATTAATAGGATCCGATACTTGTTGGTAATGGCAGTGAGTGAGTTAAAAGTAAAAGACGAAATTTATAATTTCTCTTACACAAGGTGACAATTTCTATATAAAAAATGCAAAACTGGAGTTACTACAAGACAGCAATGAGCTTGCGAACCATTGAATGGCCAATATTGGCAATCAATCACACATGATATCTTGTCAGTTTACTATTTTTTCATCTTTTTCTTTGCTTTCTTTTCCCAGAGCTATGGCCATGCCTGTCCCTCCATCGCAAGATAGAAGCAACTTGTTACCCCCTTCTCACCCTATGTTACTCCGAGCCAAGTCCCAATGCCGCCATCTCTTCCACTCACCATCACTCACCCTCCCGCTCATCTCATGCCCAATTTTACTGTCCCCGCTCCACAGCAACTGCATGTAAATCCTTCAAATCCATCTTTCCTCCTGTCAGCTGTTGGGACAACGGAAGACACGACTATGACTCATGACGAGCCGTAGCTGCATAGAGTGGTGTGTTTTAAAACAATTATAAATGTTCCCTATTGGGAGGGGGGGAGGGTCATGTTTCTTTATTTACAGTGATATATCTTCTTATCTGCTTTGAAATGTAAAGACTTTGTAATGAGTGGAAATATTGAAAATATTAATTAAAGCAATTTTTAGAATAAAACAAAGCATGTACATTTTTGCATTTTCTGGCGAGTTAAATCTTGAGTGTTGTTGATGTTCTTATCAATAGGTATCTGTGTTAACTATTTGCTGTGTTACTAAAACATTACAAGACCTGAGCGTATGTGACGAGGTTGGTTTATTTGTCAGTTAGTTGTACTTATTGTCCTTGTTTTGTTTTGCATATATGTATACAAACATGTGTATTTTAAATTTTTTAAGTTGGGTTTATGGTTGGAGGGCTATTATACTAGAAGGTTTGTTTTTTCCTTTACTTCTTTCACATCTGTCATTCATTTTTAATTGAATTTGTCCTGATATCATCACTGCTACAACAACATAGAATATTGCAAAAACACCTCTCGACCAGACCATATCAAAAGACAAAAAGACGAAAAGAAACTGAAATGACATGAAGTGTGTTGTTTTACGCTTACTGGTACCTGAATACGTTGTTGTAAGGGGGGGAGGGGGTATGAAAAGTCAGTGGAAAAAGCAGATATAAAATGGCCTTTTACATCAATATTGATGATCCTGTAACAGTTTCTGTCACTGCCACGCCAGGGCTAATTTTATTCTGAGGTAAGTATGGATACCCACCTATACTTCCTTCCCCTTTGATCTTTGCCTTTTCTACTTTAATAAAAGATAAAGATGGATTTATAGTCAGTGTCCCCACATAAGTGCACGCTCAATGACTGTACATCATTTATCCCCCAACACAAGCCAGTGCTGTGGGTTCGCATGGGGAATGGTGCAAGTTATCACCGAAAGACAACACTAATCACAGAAATCACACAAATGCACTTGTACGATGAACGTTAATGATTACATTTAATACTCTAGTTCTGTTTTAAGATTTGATGTAAAATTAAAAGCTATGTAGCTAGTACTACTACTAATACTAGTAGAGTGTCTGGTTTTTCTTGATAAATTTCCGTGAAGGTTGATTGAATTGCGTTGGAGGATCTCAAACTTCTAGCTGGAACCAGAAGCGTTGATGTCAACCAGAACATCAAAATGGTTAAGACCATATCCATTTATGCATTTGTACGTGTAGCCAAGCAATTCTGAAAGTTATCCTCTCTTCTCGATGGGTAGCCAGTGCAGCGAATGCAGGACAGGGTTAATGCTCTCACTCTCACGTAAATTTGCAATGACCTTGACAATGGCAGCTTTGTTTTGAATCAACCGCAATATTGTATTATGCACTTCTACTTATGTTTCTTCAAGCTGAAGTGAAACCTGGGGGTACCACTATACTATTTGTGGGCGGTTGGCAGCGCTGCTGGTAAGACCTAATTCTCCCCTTTCTTCTCTCTCTCTCTCTCTCTCTCTCTCTCTCTCTCTCTCTCTCTCTCTCTCTCTCTCTCTCTCTCTCTCTCTCTCTCTGTCTCTCTGTCTCTCTCTCTCTCTCTCTCTCTCTCTCTCTCTCTCTCTCTCTCTCTCTCTCTCTCTCTCTCTCTCTCTCTCTCTCTCTCTCTCATCTTTCATCTTACTGTTTCTTACTTCACTGAGATCACCGAATGTGGTGGATGAGGTTAATTTCAATGAAACACACAAACCACTTTATCAACGTTAAAAAGTCCCAAGTAAAGCAAATGGTATTGTGTAGAGCTCAGGCTACGATAAAAAAAAAAAAAAAAAGTTCCTTAATGCCGTTACAGCCTATAGAGCCGGAGATTATCCCAGTTTCTATAGCATGACGAGAAACAATGGGAAATAATAATCACTTCTTGGATATGACGCTAGTCTGTCGCAGGTGTTTATTTCCAATCTGATGCTCGTGCTGGTACCCATTTGCACTTGGGGCGAGTGAGGATAGACGTGTTACGAGTCTTTCTCTAGGAACACAACGTTGGATATAGCAGTGCCAGGATTCGAACCCAAGATAAAACTCATGATCCCAAATCTAGCAGCCTAACCAGGTCAAGCGCTAAAGTAGCCCGACCTCATCGTCGACAGGATGTCGTCAGTGATTGTCAAGTTTGAGTGGACATTTGTATAGTTGTTGTAGCCAGGACAGGCGACTTTGTTCAAAAGTAACCAAACTACATTACCATTACATGTATCACGTAGTGGACATGCTAAGCTTTCCGTTGATGTGGTAATACATATAGTACCGTAAGTAATAGACGCCAGTGGAAAGATCTTTCTTTTACATAATAATGTATGTACTTTTAAATTTAAAGCTTCAGCTCAAAAGACATTCATTCCAGAATACCCCACTTACAACAGAAATTCAACAACAACAAAAAAGAAAAAAAACACGGACAAAAATAGAATTCAATTTATTGTAATAAACAAGAAGTAAGAAGTAAGAATACGAAAAGAGAGCGAAGGAAATAAAGAGGTGTCCAGATGAGGGAATAATTTGATTTCATCCACATCCACAAACAAAGGGAATTTTTGGTTGAGGTAGGATTTTTAATTTCGCATGGACTGCCCTGTAAACAGCTAAGGGATCTTTAACGTGCACCAGTGTTGTGATTTGCACACGGACTCCTTTTCTTTTTATCATCCGCCTTAGATGGGACCAGGTGTCGATCCACTTACCTAGACTAAGTGCAAGGGGTGGGGGGGGTGGGTTGCTTGAAAAAACTCTCGAGAAAATTCTTCAATCTGTTGGGGGATGGGGGATGGGGGGGGGCACTATTCCGTGACCTTTTAGTTGTGGGACTTTGGACCAACTCCTTTCCTCTGGACCATCGTGTCTCCTTGCCAGGAGAAAAAAAAGGAAAGATAACCAAAAGTTAATACCAACAAAACAAAACAAAATGCGAATAACGACCCAGAACAAGTGCAAAGTAAATCCAACAATAAGAACAAATATAATCAAATGAAAACGTAGATAACAACACTCTGTAGTGTGCACACTAAAAGATCGCTTTGTTGTTTACGGGCAGTCTGGGCAAAAACTAAAACCCTACCAAGACCCCGGAGATAACATTAGTTGTGGATGTGAGTGTGACTAGTGTGAGTAAATCATGTCAGTCGCCGTATGAACATTAGAAAAGCATCATTCGAAGAATACCGCCCTCGTCCATCTAATATTGTTGACTGACAGATTGAGAGGAACGGAGGGAAAACGAATCTACTATGTCTGCTCGATTCATCCTCACCCCTCCCCTCTTTTCTAGGCGTTGTGTCTGAACCGTAGTGTTGTGGGCTTGTAATCATGACGACACTGGTTGAAACCCAACGGCTGGCACAAGTGGGTTGTTTTTCACAACGTTGTACTCTTAGGAAAGGTACTTCCCTCTACTTTCCTCACTTTACTCAGGTGTGAATAAGTACCCAGCTATAGGTAGAGAAAGATCTTGCCAGAGAGTTAGTACAAAAAGGCTAACAGGAGTATGTACTGTATGCTTCCCCCCAGGACTTGAGAAGATGAATGAAATGACCTGCTGGGGATACATGATGTAAAGTCGGTGAGCGGGATACGGATTATAAATCCATCTTTATATTATCTTTTCATCTCCTTGAAAATGGGAGAGGAAAGCGAAACCACTCTGTTACTCCAAGGCTGCAAAAGTTAAAATGGAGGCATTGCGTGTGTGTGTGTGTTTTAGTCATCCAACCGTTGTAGCACGAGAAGGTAAAAAACTCCTCCAAAACAAACTTTTCTCTCTCAAAATTTAGCCTAAAATAGGGAATTTTTCTCCTTCATCCCTAATTTGTAGCGCAGATTTCAAATATGAGGTCAAAATTAACATTTGAACAAAATTTTGTAACGAAACGTTTGGGGTTGCCATCTTCCACTGGCCTGTTTTCAGATCTCATGACACCAAGTAAATTCGGTGAGCACAAAAAACAAAACAAAACAAAACGGGAGTGATTTTACTTCTGCACTAAAATCTAAATCGTCACGAGTTTGCCACGATAGTGGATTGGCGCCAGCACTCCAATGTCGACAAGAGGTTATTGTATATAGCTCCCCCACCCCCACATTCTGCAAATTGAGTTTGATTTGATTTGATTTACCCACATCCACAATTAAGGTGATATCGGGGGGTTTTCGTAGGATTTTTAATTTTGCCCGGACTGCCCTGTAAATAGCTAAGGGATCTTTAACGTGCACAGAGTGTGATCTGCACACATGACCTCCTTTTCATCATCCGTTTCCGATGGGACTAGGTGTCGATCCACCTACCTGTTCCTTGCCAGTGGTGGGGTGGGGGGGGGCGGGGGCGGGAGCGGGGTAGATTTCGCTCGAGAAAACTCAAGAAAACGTTTCAACCGTTGGCGGGGCTCGAACCCAATACCTTTTGGTTGAGAGGCCGACACCTTGCCTCTGGACTACCGATTCCCCTCTGCACCTCTGCAAATTGAGAGTAAATTCCAATGTCGAAAGCGAAGCCAGTGCGTTTGTAGTGTAGTTAAAAGTGTAGTTAGCTATGGATATGAAATAATACATGTACTTACTTAGATATAGGGCACGAAGAAGCTAGGTCGCCAGGTTACACTGACACGAGTGAGGTGAATACGGATGTGCACATTTCACGCGGCAGTTGATACAATCATGTAAATGAATAAACGATATCGTTTCTTCTTCTTTTTCTGCTTCATACATAATGTAGCGTAGTGACTGACGAACTCAATTCTTGAACACGACTGTCAATGTGTAAGGTCTTGAATTCAACCACCACACACTGTTAATCTAATTTTGATATTTTAAAGCGGTGTTTTCAATTTTGTTTTTAAAATCCTGAACGTTATTACTGTGAGTTTGATGTATTCTAACAGTTTGTTCTACAACCTTACCACTGCATTACTAGGATAAAATAAGCGTAGGTGACAGTAACATTTGTTTTAGGATGGTACAGCCTGAGCCAGAGTTGTTTAAAAACAAAACTAAGTTTAAACTGGTAATATTAGGCTAAATAGAAATAAACGACGACAATCGTGCTATCTACAAACTCAGTCGCTAGATCGTTTGTACCGTATACCCATAATAATATGTAGATCTATGCCAAAGTATATCTTCCGCCAGATTGTTACAGTTCCTCGTTACACCTGTGCAGCAGTAACCAAAGGAAAAAAGTAGTCACGTATTACTAAGAGAAAAAAGAAAAAATATATATTCTGGATCCTATTCGTAGACAACATTCGTGTTCTGGTACATCTCGCTGCATGAACATAACTGAAGAGCCCAATGAAAGAAATGAGATAAGTCACTTTTTTTTGGTAGTTGAAATGGGGAAAACCTGAAATTTAAAGTTTACCAGTTCTCCACACCGGTCCAACATGGCTGACAACTGTTGGCACTGAGCTCCGCTCATTGACTCTTTCACTCGCTGTTATTTCGCATTGGATTTCATCGCGATTTTAATATGAAATTCAATTTAGCAACTTTCAAACGTCAGATCATTGAACAGTGACATAAGAAAAGAGCAACTAGCAGTAGACCTAGAAAACTATAAAATAAATGGCTTGTACCTTTAAAAGACGAAAATAAAAAAAATGGCGTCGACAACGACATCAAAGGCAATCGCCTCTTGTCCTTCCCACCCGATTCGAGATTATGTGGATGTGGTTTTGTTTTCAGCAAAAAGCGGAGAGATAATGTGTACAAAACGTGCAATGTTTCAAATCGAATATGCATTGCGCAGGTTTACGCAAATTTGAAATTCGATACAGCAGGTATGCCCTAATTTCAATTATCAATGCATAATGGCCAACAGCTCAAAGGACCGAAAAACACTTAAGCAAACTTGCAGTCTTTTACAAAGATTTTAACAAAACATAAGTTTAACTAAAGAACAAGGTAACACTCATTATAGCTGGGGATTTCAACGCAAAAATAGAGGGGGGGATAAGCCGGAGAGACATGCACAGGCTCACACTCAAGGTAGAAGAAATAACAACGGAGAAAAGTTGAATTGTGTGAAGAGAGACAATTGTTTATCACAAATGTGCTAAACACCCATCTAGACACACCACAACATAGAGTTTTATGCAGGTACATTGCTGACAACCGACCATCGTTTAGTCATAACAAATGTTAACATCGAACAGTACAAGCTGTGGTACGGAAAAGAAAAAACAACACCGACACCGAAACTAAACGTGTCAAAGCTTGCCAACCAACGAATGTGTTGCTCAGAGTTTCACAATCAGCTAGACAAACAATTACTGAGCATAGAAGATCAAAAACCAGTACGGATGAGAAATGTTCACCCAACGAAACATGGAAATGTCTGCAAACGGTCCTTGAAGAATCGGTCGAAAAAATGCGCGGGACAAATTGTAAACGAAAGACCAGATTGTTCGCCAGACGCATTGATCCATGAACCAGCAATGCAGCAACAACAACGAAAAGGCTCAGAATTGTAATTCAAAACTGTGAAAACGACGAAGAAAAGAAAAAGCTCAAATGTCAAAGAAACAGAGCATTGCACAATATACGAAAAGAGGTCTTGAAAAGAAGGAACAAAGAACTAGATAACAAAGCTGATGGAATAGACAAAGCGGAAACAGATACCGCCATGTTCAAAGAAGTATAATCTTCAAACAGAGCAATATTTGAGAATCCAAAAAGTAGAAGACGTCACTGGAAAACTAGCAATGAAACCCAAATGACGTGTTTAACATCGTATTTAATTATTTCAAAAACAAATTTCAAGATGATTCAGTAAACACCTTAACGCCTTTCAATGAGAACCGAAAATGCTCATGAAAACGATAAAATCAGAAGAATCAAAGAAAATTTTGAAAGTTTAAACGATAACAGTGCTCCAGGTGAGGATGGGATACACGCAAAATATCTTAGAGACGGTTCCCAAATCCTCCATAAATAAAATCCGATATATTCAATAACACGTTTAAAACACACGGAAATGTAGACATAAATACAGGATCGCTCCTGGCAATACCAAAACCTGGAAATCTAATAGGCCCAGAAAAAGCATCTAAGGCCTATAGCCTTGCTTAAGACGTTGAGGAAAGCCTTGATTATCATAATCACGCACTCTACATAATTAGGTCTCAAACAGAAAAGTATCTTCCCCAAAGTCAAAGCGCTTTTTTTCCCTGAAAGAAGCACCGCGGACATGGTTTGGACTCATAAATGGCTGACAGCAAAAACCAACGCCGAAGATATAAACATAAAAATAACAGGGATCGATATGTCAGCAGCATTTGACATCATCGATAGACATAAGACGTCAGATATTTCTAAAAACCATCATCGACGAAGACGAACTGAGAAGAATACAGTTCCTGCTCAGCAACACCATAATAAGGACAAAGATCAAGGGGGCCACAAAACAAAAGCCTTTTGAAAACAATGTGGGAACACCACAAGGTGATAGTCTCAGTCCTGTACTGTTAATAATATATCTAGAGAACGCAATGAGACAGGTACAGAAAATCATACCACCATCTACATTTGGCCTAGAAAACGCACTACCAAGAAAAATAGCGTACGCTGGCGATGTTGACTTTGTTTGTCTACAATACACGGATATTGGCGAATTTCAAAAAGTCCTGAAAAATATAACTCTATGTGGACATTGACAAGACAGAATTCACAGCACTAGCACGAAATGACACCACATGGAGAAGTACCAAGAAAGTAGATTCGCTCATAGGAGATAAAGAAGATGTAGAGAGAAGAAACAGCTATCAACAATTAATTTAAACAAACTAATGAACATCAGGATCAAGACAGAATCAAAAGAAAGATAAAGATCAAACTATACAGAAGCCTCGTCAAATCAGTACTGACCTAAAATTGCGAACATGGGCCCTTACCCAAATGAAGTAGAAAGACTAGACGCATTTCACAGAAAACAGTTCCGAAAAATTCTCAACATTCATTATCGGTAACAATTTCAAATAAGTCACTCTATCAGAAGACAGGCGAAAAAAATTCTCACAATTCATTTTAGAAAATCGTTGGCGCCTTTTAGGACACATTTTAGAAGAGAAGAGGATATTCCCGCCAATAAAGCGACGAGCTTACTTCATGACATCTGGAAGCAAATTTAAAGGAAGACCATTGACAAGATAACACTCCCGGTGTTGATTAATAAAGACCTTTCCCGCCTTGCGGAGCAAATACAATTTAAAACGTGGGAAAACCTGCGCCAATCGTTAGAGACCAGAAACAGTGGAGAATCCTATCAGCGAAAATTACAAAGAAAGCTGAGACGACCTTGTCCAAAGACCAGGCTGGGACACAGCCATAAGTAAAAAGTAAGAAAGTTCACCTATATCGAAGGAGTTTGCGTGTATTTTGACACAGTTATTCATGCACTGATCTAAAGTCTCAAAAAGAAATTTCACAAATATCTCCAACAACAAAAAATAATGAAAATTATGAGAAGTTTAAAAAAAGTTTAATGTTACTAATTTTATCAGTTTTTTCATTGGACTCTTCAACTGAAACAACACATGCCGATTGTTATTGACAAATTCAGTTAATTGACCATCCTAACAGTAGAAAAAAGAAAAAAAAAGAAAAAGAAAAAGACATTCATACTGAAGGAGAATAAAAACTAGAATCTATATCGCATTACAGATTGTGAAAGATGAACTCTTCTCTATACTTGACTTATGGCTGCTTCTTGTTTCGGATTCTATTCCAGTTGATAGATTGATTGACTTATTTTCATTTTCAGGAAAACAATGAAACATTAGACAGTTTAAAATATTATTTTCAACAACCACAATCAAATCACAGTCATAATCTTGTGAACTAACAGCTCGTTTCAAATTGACTTCTTTGTCTGTGCCTTACAACGGTGTATTTTAAACTTTTGCTTAGATTTATATATTAGAAACATACATACATTTATATTTATATCTTGTTTGGTTATAGGTTTCTTCTTGTTTTTTTTTTTTTACTGGTTCACACCTTGTCAAATGTGTCGTTTCGGGTTTGTGATTTGAATTTTATTCCACCTAGAGGACGAACGAAAGAATAAGATGGATCATAATTTTTCATCCAGCTTCGAGGATTTCTGTGGTGGAGTGTTTTGGGTAAGTGAAACATGATTGTATAGTTTATTGAAGGCGACTCGGGGAAATATATGATGGTAATCTCATAATATACGATAACTGTATCTACATAGAATCCCTGCTGGGCTATAACATGACGAGATATGACTATGGTATGATGACAATTTCTTAGAATGGGCATCTAGGAATAAATGGATGCGGGGTTGGATTTGACCTAGGTGGAGGAAGAGCGTGTAGCCTACACACTAAAAGGATGATTGACCTTGATCAGGGTGAAAGATAAAGCAAGTATATGAGGGGTATCGAACTCAATAAGCCGGTGTCTCTTGTCTAACGGAGAGGAAATTATTAATTTTCAGCATGCTTCAAAGCTGCACGGACCTCCAAGTTTAAAAGAGAGAGAGGGAGAGAGAGAGATAGATAGATAGATAGATAGATAGATAGATAGATAGATAGAGAGAGAGAGAGAGAGAGAGAGAGAGAGAGAGAGAGAGAGAGAGAGAGAGAGAGAGAGAGAGAGAGAGAGAGAGAGAGAGAGAGAGAGAGAGAGAGAGAGAGAGAGAGAGAGAGAGAGAGAGAGAGAGAGAGAGAGAGAGAGAGAGAGAGAGAGAGAGAGAGAGAGAGAGAGAGAGAGAGAGAGAGAGAGACAGAGAGAGAGAGAGAGAGACAGACAGACAGACAGACAGACAGACAGACAGACAGACAAACAAACAGACAGAGACAAATAGACAGGAGATGAATCTTAACACTAATAGAGTATTTATTTCCTCCACCAGAACACAAGTTCCTTACAACTAAATGTCCCTCAGTTCACGCCATGTTTTTTGTCTATCGTTCCGTTTGCTTGCCATGCATACACATGTGGCTATTTCTGCCGCATTTCCTTTCCACCGTGCGGAGACATCAAAGCGAAAACAATCCCTTGCCCGCATTTATCACGACAGAAGGCCATTCCAAGACTCCACAAGCAGCCCCAATGTCCGTTCGTTTTACCTGGGTCTGTAATTTGAAAATGGTAAGTTGGGTTGTTTATTCGGATTTCTGAGTTTGCTATTGTTGTTTTGTTGGTGTTGTTGTTGCCGTTGTTGTTTGTTTTGCTTGGAGGAAGGGGGAGTGGATTGCAGCTTTGAATTTGATTTTGGAAAAATCGTTATTGCTTATGTTTTGCTTTTGTTTTTGTGATGATTGATTTTGGTGTTAAAAAATCTTAAGTTTATGTAATGGGGTGGGGGGGGGGGTGTATGTTATGTATGTATATGTATGTATGTATGTATAATATATGTATGTATGTATAATGTATGTATGTATAATGTATGTATGTATGTATGTATAATGTATGTATGTATGTATGTATGTATGTAATGTATGTATGTATGTATGTATGTATGTATGTATGTATGCATGCATGAATCTATGTATGTATGTATGTATGTATGTACTTTTTGTCTGCCTATTCCTTGTATTTGTCTCATCTTTGTTCCTATATATTGTTTACTGTCATTATCCTTCACTTTTGACATGTCCCTTGTCTCCATGTTTGTATTTAAACTTACTTCTACCAATTTCAAAACGGTTTAATACGAAACAAAAAACCACAGAAAGAAATATACAACATGGACCAACAGAAAAATAAAACACTTAGGTTTTGTTTAACACAAATTAGAAAACAAAATTAAGCGAAACAATTGAACCCCCGAATGGTTTTGTCAACTGACCGCTTTTAATGTGTTTTCAATGTGCTCGCAATTTGATGTGCTCAGCTCTTTGATATGTCACTGAAGTTCTTGCCATGTTCGTTTTAGCACGTCTTCGTTGATCGACTCGACGAAACGGTTTATTCTCAGAAAAAGATCTGCGAGGCCTATTACCTTCTGTTTATAGACGATGTCTGTTTTGTAAGCCCATGAAAAGAAGTCCATGGGAGTGATGCCCAGCAAGCGAGGTGGTCATGGAATCGGTCCATCCATGCCGATCCACCTATTGGGAGAGGTGTCAATGTCAGCAAAATCTCCAGCAAACAGGCTCTAGTGAGGGGGCGCTCCGTCTTCTTAAAAGATGATACATGTATTATGTTGTAGTTCTTCTAGCTGTGGGGACCTATACTCGCTTAAAATTTCGATTGGTAGATATCAGCACTTATTCATTTCTCCGGAAAGAAAAAGGGTCCGATTATGCGGTCATGCATAATTCCACACTACACATTGACTTTTGGACCATTACGCTGATATTCCCGATACATATGCGGATTTGCTATCCCCCAGACCCTGGCATTATGCATCTGGGTTTTCCAGAAACGTGGCAGGTGAGCTTTATCACTGAAGCAAACGCTTCAGAAAATTCAGGTCTGCATCCAGTCGTTGATCCAGTCGTTAGCAAATTGGGCTTGTTTTGACTTGTCGTTTGCCTCCAATTTCTGCGTTTCAGTATTTGGATTTCAAATGGGAAAATCCCAATTTCTTTCTTGAAATTCTATAAACAGTTGATTTAGAAAAAATCCAATTGTCTCGCTGCAGTACGAACAGATTTAGGCCTACTTTAATGAGCGCACAAACACAGCTCTGATTTGATGCAGCTTTTCATCTGGTGTTTTTGGTCGCCCCTTTCTCTCTTATCTGCCACTCAACCAGACTAAAAAAATGCTTGAGCCTACGATCGAATCGACCCTCGACACAGTGATTTCCTTTTGTGTTTGTTTTGAAAATGTCGTCTGGTTTGTGTGGGAGATTTGGTATCAATTAACCATTTCACAATCATATTCTTTTGCCCTTTTCATAATTTTTTTAATTATCTGGATAACAGTTAATTGTGCAATGTGAAAACAATAATTACTCATTAAAAACTTCAATATTGTCTTAATAAAATATATATGGAACCAAAATTTATTCATGACAATATCTTTATTAGCAGCTTTATACTAGCAATTTGAAATTGGCAGAAGACTTCTGGGATTCATATGCATACTACATATTCTGATGTATTTATTCGTCAGTGTTCAATGGTAGATCTTGTTAATGAAACTCCTTTTTTTCAAGGCGCGTAGTTAGCTTGGTTGGTAGCATGCTTTCTTTCATGGCGCAGCGGTCGATGCTGATGCAGAGGTGCATGGCTACAACTACAATCCCCATGGTGGCCAAAACAATTTTCTGTCTTTTTCTTGTATTTGTCTTGTCTTTGTTCCTATACTATAGTTTTTAATATCATTTAATGTCATTATCCTTCATTTTAGTTGTAGTCTTAACAGTAGTAGTACAGTAGTAATAGTAGTAATAGTAGTAGTAGTAGTAGTAGTAGTAGTAGTAGTAGTAGTAGTAGTAGTAGTAGTAATAGTAGTAGTAGTAGTAGTAGTAGTAGTAATAGTAGTAGTAGTAGTAGTAGTAGTAGTAGTAGTAGTAGTAGTAGTAGTAGTAGTATTAGTAGTAACGGAGATGTCATGGTCTTATGTATAGTAAGGAGCAAAATAAACAATAATAAAATCAGCTCTTTTTTGCTCCTCGTCCCTTTAAGTTTTTCAGCAGCTTTCAGATTGTTCTGGCTCTTGTCAGATGGTTGGACCATGTAGCGAAAATGGCAGTGTAGCTGACGCCATTTCTGGACCCATTTTGATGGTCACTTACGTAAGATTTTCATGTCAGTTATGTTTTAATGATAAAAAAGGACAATTTGAAGGAGGGCGGAGGGGAGGACGGGGGGGCGGGGACGCGAATCAATTATTTGTTTCAGGGATGTGATGATTTGAAACTTTATGTAAAGCACACAATCTATTTAAAGATAAAAGATAAAGATGGATTTATAGTCCGTATCCTGCATGAGTGCAGACTCACCGACTCTACGTCATTCGTTTGGGAGGGTGGGAGGAGGAGGAGGAGGAGAAGAAAGAGAGAGAGGGAGGGAGGGAGGAGGAGGAGGGAAGGGAGGGAGGGAGGGAGGGAGGGAGGGAGGGAGGGAGAGAGAGAGAGAGAGAGAGAGAGAGAGGGAGGGAGGGAGGGAGGAGGGAGGGAGGGAGGGAGGGAGGGAGAGGGAGGGAGGGAGGGGAAGGGAGGGGAATACGAGAGAGAGAGAGAGAGAGAGAGAGAGAGAGAGAGAGAGAGAGCAGAGAGAGAGAGAGAGAGAGAGAGAGAGAGAGAGAGAGAGAGAGAGAGAGAGAGAGAGAGAGAAGAGAAGAGAGAGAGAGAGAAGATGGAGGAGAGACGAGGAAGAGAGAGACGAGAAGAGAGAGAGAGAGAGAGAGAGAGAAGAGAGAGAGAGAGAGAGAGAGAGAGAGAGAGAGAGAGAGAGAGAGAGAGAAGAGAGAGAGAGAGAGAGAGGAGAGAGAGAGAGAGAGAGAGAGAGAAGAGAGATGAGAGAGAGAGAGAGAGAGAGAGAGAGAGAGGAGAGAGAAGAGAGAGAGATGAGAAGTAGAGAGAGAGAGAGAGAGAGAGAAGAGAGAGAGAGAGAGAGAGAGAGAGATAGAGAGGAGAGAAGAAGAGAGAGAGAGAGAGAGAGAGAGAGAGTAGAGTGAGAGAGAGAGAGTGAAGAGAGAATGAGAGGAGAGAGAGAGAGAGAGATGAGAGAGAGAGAGAGAGAGAGGAGAGAGAGAGAGAGAGTGAGAGAGAGAGAGAGATGAGAGAGAGAGAGAAGAAGAGAGAGAAAGTCTAGAGAGAGAGAGAGAGAGAGAGAGAAGATGTATGGCTATATTTCGAGAGATTCTAGATGTTCATGTTGTTCTTTTTCTCATTGAATTCGGTTCTATTTGTTCTTTTTCTCACGTAGAGTTCTATATCGATATATTGATACTTTATACCTCCTCATGTTATTATTTACTCATACTGATATTACATTTTTTTTAGGTGTGCTTTGACTTAATTTCTATTCAACAACATGTTTTGTGTGTTTTATTTCATCCTGTAGAGTCTTACAACCTTTGAATTATGGTATGAAAGAAAGAAAGGGCATGAAACCGATGTGTTTATCTTTCTACTTCTTCTTGCTAAACGTTGTACTGGGACTAGCTCCTCTCTACGACTGGATTGTCAATGAGGTAAGGTTGAGGAAGTCAATTGCTTCATAAGTAAATCGACATTTCAATAGAAAGATAAGAAGCGGTAAATCACAGGGCAGTATGTTGTAAAGAACTGCTGGGGCTAAACCCTACCATTCAAGAACTCACATCTGCCAGTAATGGTCCACAAAAAGTCACTATGGAGTGACAGCAAAAACGCGACAAACGATCTAATTATCATCAAGTGACAATTCCAGAAAGGAGACATAACAAACCTGTAACGTTTCGGGTATCACTCTTATATTTCCACAATAATTATGCCGACAACAAAGTGAAAGGAGGATTGGGGAGAAACAATCAAGGAAAGGAAAGCAGGGACACTTTGTATGAGTAGTTCTAAACGTCACGTGTTTGTTCTGTCTTCTGTAATGAAACTGTCATTTATCATCCTGTATCCTACATAGCTTGGTGTTGCATAGGAATAAAGGGACCTTCCTTTTATTCTTTTTGTTTTTCTTGTCTAGGAAACGATGAAACAGATGCTTTAGAAAATAGTCAACACAACTCATCTCAGGATACATATTTTCAATTACTGATACATATCACTCATAAAAAGTGTGAAATTACAAAAGACACCAAAAGAAATAATATAATATGGAAGTACAAGTAAATAATTAGTGAGATAAAGTTAAAAGTAATACATTACTTTACGTAAATTGTACTACAAACGGTTGGGTAGATAAATATATTTTAACTTGTTCGTGCATATTGCGCTGGTTTAAACAACACTGTTCTATCTTCAAATTTGAAGTTTCGAGAAAAATGGTTTCAAAATTTCTCAAGCTTTTAATTTTCATGGAGCTATAGTATGGTGAAACTGCCCAAAGTGGAACTATTTTTCCCCTTTGGGGCATGCAATAATTTGATTCAAAGATTTGATTATGCTTTGATCATTTACTAATTATCATATTTTATTTTTATCCAATATCGAGATGCAACTTATTTTGCTCTAGACCAACGATGGTGCATGATTTGTTTGCAGATGTAGCTTATCCTTTAGTGGTAGTAGGTTATTATTGATTCTTCTAAAAGGATAAAATGGGGGACACAGTCGTCCAGGTGTCAATGTTCGTATCCCGACAGGTTGAAAAACAGTTTCTAGTTTTTTTTCGGTTAAGACTCATTCTCCTGGTTCACGTAGTAGGAACGACACCTAGTCCCATTGGAGATAGACGTCAAAAAGGAGGTACCGTGTGCCGATCACAACACTCTGTGCATGTTAAAGATCCCTTGGCTGTTTACAGGGCAGTCCGAACAAAATTAAAAAGTCTTGTAATAAAATCCCAAACAAACCCACAACCCCTTCCCTCCCCTCCCCCTACCCCCTCCCACCCCAACCAAAGGTCACCTTAGTTGTGAACGTGCGTTGAATTAAATAAAGTATTATTAACATTGGGCTTGGGTTTTGATATTTTACCAGGTTATCAGATTCCTTTATGTTTATTATGCAACTTGTAATACATCATAATCTCCATATATTTTTTGTTGCTGTTATCAAACAGAAGTACAGGATGGATGTGACTCAATTTACAGAGCTCGTGCTGTCTTTTTGCGTTCAATCTGTCATGCATCGCGCTTGACGTCGTTCCTGATTTCCCCCATGACAAGAAGGTCATTAGATATTACGATCTCGAGAAGGTGAGGCCATTAATTCAGTTTGATATTCACGCTACCGTGTCAATTAAAGACGTATAACAACCGTAATGTAGATAAGTAGACTAAAGTTCATTTTACGGTTCATAGAGTCAGGGCTTTTCCCGGTTTCTGTATCGTATAGCGGAACAGATGATTATAATCAGCTCCTGGACAGAGAGATAGTCTGACTTATGTTTTTACCTTCAAACTACTGCCTGTACTCATTTGCACCTGGGGAAAATTCGTGTTAAGTGTGTTTTACAGAGAACACAACGTCGGGCCTAACTTTGCTAAGATTCGAACCCTGGACCTCATGATCCCAAGTCCATCAGCCTAACCATTCGCTAGTGTTTTTATGACTTATTTGGTTCAGATATATATATGGTTCTAAATTATTATTTTAAAACACTGCCGCCCATTTGACACCGAAAGGGGTCGTGCCTGGCATTCCAATTTCTTTAGAGAAAGAAATACAGATTGTCACTGGGCTTACGCTCGATGCAACAGGAGCCACCCATGTTGTCCAAGTGAGCAAGAAGGGTAAATTTTCTTGACCAAGGAAACCCCCCGAAAAGCTGAAGTTCTAATATATAGTTTTAACTACACATAAACCCATTTTGAGAAGAAGAAGAAAATAATGGCTCTAAGGTTTTCAACTGGAAAGGTTTTATCAACTGGAGTGAGACAAAACGCAAGTGGAATTTATGACATACGTAGACCGGATTGTGATTACAATTTTTTTGTGAGACAAGACAATACAATAATTGACGACTGTACATCGAATAATGATTACACAGTGTATCTCCATATTCGTCAAATATGTAGTAAAGGACATTATATTTCTGAGCTAACAATCGGTCTGTATGTCCATGTATATAATATTTTTAGATGCATCATCTATAATTACTGTGGTGGAACACACCCATTTTTAAAAAAGACAAAAAAAGAAAACAAAAACAAAACTGTCTTGTTATGTTGTTGATTTATTCATAAATTAATTTAATCAAATTTGAGTTTTAAATTCACAAGGTGAAAAAAAATAAGGCGAGGGGAGAGGCCCAGAACATAATAACTGATTTAAGGAAAGGAGAATTTCCTACCAGACTGCTACGGTACCCAGAACGCAATAACTGATTTAAGGAAAGTAAATTTCCTACCAGACTGCTACGGTACGCAGACCATAATAACTGATTTAAGAAAGGAAATTTCCTACCAGACTGCTACGGTACGCAGAACATAATAACTGATTTAAGGAAAGTAAATTTCCTACCAGACCGTTACAGTGCCCAGACCGTAATATCTGATTTAAAAATAGTAAATTTCCTACCAGACCGTTACAGTGCCCAGACCGTAATATCTGATTTAAAAATAGTAAATTTCCAACCATACCATTACGATGCCCAGAACCAGAGCTTAATCCCGTTTCTATGACGTCATACTCAACAGGTAATTGATTGCACTGTTAAAATATACTACATACCCCCCACCCCTCTTAAACAGGACGAAAGTGGTTAATGACGCTACCCATTTTTGTGTGGGTGGACCGAGGAAATTGGAGATAAAAGTTCATCCACAACGGTGGATCTAAAATTGCCAGGATTCGCACTTGTGACCCACTATCCCAAGTACCGCAGTCTAACTATGTATTACGTACTACGCCACCGACGCCACGCACAAAAACAACGAGAAGAAAGTAAAAAGACAGAGAGGAAGAGGAGGAGGGTGAGGAGAAAAAGGAGGAGGAAAAGGAACAGGAGGAAGAGGAGGAGAATGAGAATGAGAATGAGGTAAAGGTGATTATGGTGATCATGGTCGTACAAATAAAGAAGATGAGAAGACGGTAATCAGAAAGAAAGGCAAACGAAGAAAGGATGAAAACTTTTATGAATGAAAGAAAAGGCAGACAAAATGTTTGAAGTATAATAGACTTGTAAAGTTTCCATTGTCGTTGCTTTATCTCCAGCGGGTCTGTCCAGAGGTCACAGCAACATATCCGTCTACTCTTTACTTTTATTGATGACAAAGTGAGGTTTAACTAACTAACTAATTGATCTTTTTGATTCCATGTTTACCATGGCAATTTCGATCTTATCTGTCTTTGTCATTGTCTCTTTTCTCCCTCCGTGTGTATTTTTGCGGCTATCTCTTTGTCTCTTTGTCTCTTTGTCTATCTATCTATCTATCTATCTATCTATCTATCTATCTATCTATCTATCTATCTATCTATCTATCTGTATATCTATATCTATCTATCTATCTATCTATCTATCTATCTATCTATCTATCTATCTATCTATCTATCTATCTATCTATCTATCTATCTATCTATCCATCTATCTATCTATATATCTATTTATCTATCTATATATATATTTATCTATTTATCTATCTATCTATCTATCTGTATATCTATCTATATTTATCTAACTATCTATCTATCTATCTATCTATCTATCTATCTATCTATCTATCTATCTATTTATCTATCTATCTATCGATCGATCTATCTATCTATCTATCTATCTATCTATCTATCTATCTATCTATCTATCTATCTATCTATCGTATCTCTCTCTGTCTGTCTGTCTGTCTTTCTGTCTGTCTGTCTGTCTGTCTTTCTGTCTGTCTGTCTGTCTCTCTCCCTCTCTCTCCCTCTCTCTCTCTCTCTCTCTCTCTCTCTCTCTCTCTCTCTCTCTCTCTCTCTCTCTCTCTCTCTCTCTCTCTCTCTCTCTATCTACATATCTATATGTCTGTCTGTTTATCTATCTATCTACTTGTATGTCTATCTGTTTGTATGTATGTCTGTATGTCTGTTTTTATGTTCTTTGTCGCTGTCTCTCAGTCTCGGTCTCTGTATCTCCGTTTCTGTCTCTTGCTGTCTGTCTGTCTCTATCTGTTTATTTTCTGTCTCTGTCTGTCTGGCTATCCAGATGATAATGGCTGATCATGTTGATGTTCTCTCTTGTACGTGGTTTCTTGGTCACGTACGAGTACCATTTATCATTTATGAAAATGATACAAGGTTTAGATCTGAAAATGATACAAGGATAGATCTAGAAAATGATACAAAGGTTTAGATCTAGAAAATTATACCAGGTTTAGATCTAGAAGATGATACACGGTTTAGATCTAGAATATGATGCAGGTTTAGAATTTATATCTAGAAATGATACAAGGTTTAGATCTATAAATGATACACAGTTTAGATCTAGAAAATGATACACAGTTTAGATCTAGAAAATGATACACGGTTTAGATCTAGAAATGATACACGGTTTAGATCTAGAAAATGATACAAGGTTTAGATCTATAAAATGATACAAGGTTTAGATACTAACCTGTTAGCGCACGTATTTTTAATATAACTCAAAACTGTTAACCCAATTTTGATTTTAAAGTGATGTGTTTATTTCTGTTCTCAAAGTCTGCAATGAATGCGTACCCATATAAAGATAGAGAAAAATCCTCTCAAAGTGTTAATGCGAAGCTTCTAACTGGCTGCTCTACTAGATCTACATGCTTCACATGGAGTTAATGATGACTTTACATTGATTGGCTTGCCGGAGGATAGAAAACGATGTACGGTCGGCGAGGCTGCACTTTTCATCTTTAGATCACATTGTCAATGATTATAGACTCAACAATGTGTCTCCTTGTGATATATACGAGTGTTTGTAATTTGTATGTGTTTTTCAAATAATTGTTATGAAGTTAAAGTTTTTAGTTTTTTTTTAATCTGTGAAGGCTGATGAAGACGGGGTTTAGACGGCCCATAGTAGCAGACGACATGTGGGATTTACACCCACGTGACCAAGGCAAGCGCCTCAACCCACTCTTCGATCGTCTGTGGGATGCTGAAGTAGCCAATGCCAGGGCTCAAAACAGACGGTGAGTTATTTGTTATCGTAGGAATCGTGACAAGAAATATCACAATATCATCGCCATCATCACCATGTTTATTAATAATTGTGTTATTTTATACAACATTGTCTCGAAGACATTTAAACTGATTATTGGCATCTTTGTCTATGAAACTATCATAAACTGATTAAAAAAAATTATTTCTTTATTTGTATCCTCCTTTTAGAATTATTATACGGTACATTAATAGCACAGCATTCTCCGCCAAAATGCACGGTCCTCGGGTGGCAAAACAATCGTGCATTTTGGCGGCGTGCAATTTGGCGGAGACTACTGTATTATGACTCTAAGCGAAGCTAAGATAAGCTAGGTTGAAGTAAGTTTAGCTTAACTTAGCCAACCTAAGCTTACATAAATAAACTGAATCACGCTTATTTTACCGAAGCTAAATTAAGTTATTTAAAGCTAAACTAAGCTTACCTAGGCGAAGCTAGATTAAGCCAAGCTAAATCAAGTGTATTTAAACGAAACTAAATCAAGTTAAGCTAAATTAAACTTACCTTAGAGAAGCTAAACTAAGCTTGATGAAGAAGAGGTGAACATTCTCACATATCATACGTGATAATGCTGACATGAAATAAATATTGAATCCTTGACAAACACACACATGAATAAACATACAGGAATAGACAGAAAAAAATATCTTTTAGCACCAGACGGAATCGAACCCACGACCTCTGTATCGACATCCATTGCCATACCATGAAAAAAACGCGCATTAAGAGCCACTGCAAGGCTATGTGTGCCGACATAGAGACCGATGGTTCGATTCTGTCTGTTACCCAAAGACTACTTTTGACTTGTCCTTTGTATTTGACTCGTTTTCGTTCATAGGGCGATTCAATAATTATTTCATGTCAGCATTATCACGTATGATCCTTTGTCTCACTGTTTGTCTTTACACTTATTATAGATAGATGATAATATCATACGAAACGGGACAGCTTGGAGTATCGGCTGCTATAAAAGCTATAAAGCAAAATTGCTGTCAAGCAAATACCTCCATGAGGATTATGCATGCAGCATGCAATTCAGATATATAATTTTTTTCTGGGAGAAGAATACGCTTTCAACACAAGTGAGATGTTAACCGTTGGTTTCAATAGAAATCTCTTTTTCTTTTTTCTGGGTGTAGGATTTTACTTGGTATGTCGGTTTTTCATTGACGATAACATATTCCATATTAATTACCTAAAATTAAAGCTGTGGATTACAAATAGCTTTTACATTTAAAATGAGTCGCCGAGAGCTGTTTTCCCCTTTTTTACCTCTTTCACGCATCATACTATTTCACAGCAATTCACCAAGTAGCTTACATTTGGGGGATTTACAGAAAGGAGAAAATGGAGCTCTTCATGAAGAGGAAACAACGTTTTATCAAAAGAATCTGAAACGACGCCATTGTTGAGTGAAACAGAGAAACCCACGCCCGAGAAGGTGCTTGCCATGTTTTGTTATCAAACCTGACTTATGTTGGAAGGAATGTGGTTTTTACTCGAAAATTTTCGAGAACATTTTTAAGCGACATCTTGCCTCTGGCCCGCCGTTCCGCTCTCTAAAGTTTCAACAAGGTGGCCAAAACAAAGGGTTCGCTGTTTCTCTTTTAACATTTCCTTTAAAAAGTAACCTTTAAGCCATTACCGTTCATAGAGCCAGAGCTTATTCCGGTTCTTATAGCGTCAAGCGGAACAGGACATTATGGTAGAGTAGCCTCCTAGACATGACACTGGTCAGTCATAGATTGTATTCATCAGTTTATGCTGGTACTGATACACATTTGCATCTGGGTCGATTGATAAAATGCGTGTCACGCGTCTTTCCCAAGTAATATCGATACTGCATTGCCAGGATTCGATGCCAGGGCATCAATATCGTAGGTCATGGAATAAATATTAAACTTCATAGAGACAAATGAGACAACATCAAGGAATAAACAAAAATTAAATTTGGGGCTTTTGTATTATTCTTGTAAGTTACAAGAACAATACAGAAATCATATGAAGATATAAGAACAGAGAGAGAGAGAGAGAGAGAGAAAGAGAGAGAGAGAGATGTAGAGAGAGAGAGAGAGAGAGAGAGAGAGAGAGAGAGAGAGAGAGAGAGAGAGAGAGAGAGAGAGAGAGAGAGAGAGAGAGAGAGAGAGAGAGAGAGAGAGAGAGAGAGAGGGAGGGAGGGGGAGGGAGGGATGGAGGGAGGGAGGGATGGAGGGAGGGAGGGAGGGAGGGAGGGAGAGAGGAGAGGGAGGGGGAGGAGAGGGAGAGAGAGGATAGATAGAGATAGAGAGAGAGAGAGAGAGAGAGAGAGAGAGAGAGAGAGAGAGAGAGAGAGAGAGAGAGAGAGAGAGAGAGAGAGAGAGAGGGGAGGGAGGGAGGGAGAGGGAGAGAGAGAGAGAGGGGGAGGGAGGGAGGGAGGGAGGGAGGGAGGGAGGGAGGAGGGAGGGAGGGAGGGAGGGAGGGAGAGGAGGGAGAGAGAGAGAGAGAGAGAGAGAGAGAGAGAGAGAGAGAGAGAGAGAGAGAGAGAGAGAGAGAGAGAGAGAGAGAGAGAGAGAGAGAGAGAGAGAGAGAGAGAGAGAGAGAGAGAGAGAGAGAGAGAGAGAGAGAGAGAATGAACGACAAGAGACGCAAAGAAGATTATAGCAATAGATGTAAATTGTACATTGATAACAATGGTGATAACACTAATAACAGCGGTCTATCATTCTCTCATCTGGCGTTCGCTTCAGGACGGTAAGGAAAAGCAATCTCGGCCCAACCTGTACAAAGTGTTGTTTCTGATGATATGGAAGAACGTGGCCCTGAGTTTGGTACAGAAATGCGTTGGTGACACCCTGGTGCTTATGACTTGGTTCTAGGGTAAGCTTAGTATGTTATTGACAGAGAGACAATAAAAAGCCAACAACATAATAACAC
>JAXRKP010001070.1:165000-172179 GCA_037039925.1 Doris montereyensis | reverse complement strand
AGGAACTAATAGTTTTAGGAGATTTAAACGCTAGAGTAGGCAACAATGTAGAAACGTCAGGATGAGTAATAGGTAAAGAAGGAGAGACAACAACTTCTCCAAATGGAGAGAGACTAATAGATTTTTGCCTAAAGAATAACATGAAAATAGCTAACACATTTTTCCTCACAAAGATATCCACAGATATACAAGAGTAAATGAAAACAGATGTGAAAAGTCAATCATAGACAATATAATAGTTAGCAGCTCCCTTTTTACAGTACAATGGATGCAAGAGCAAACAGAGGAGCTGAAATATTTAGTGATCACACCTAGTGATGCCAAAATGAGATTATTAACTGAAGAAAACAAACAGAGAAAGGAAAGAGAAGAAAGCTACTAACCTCAAAATAGAAGAACTAAATAAACCAAAGTAAAACAGATATACCAATCCAGGATAAAAAGATCTATCAGTGAAAGGCAATGTGGATCTGAAGAAAGCCAATAGAGAAAGTGGCAAAATATATAAAGAAACACTCCTCAGTTGTACTGAAGAGGTCTGTGGTAGGAAACAAATTAAAGAGATAGGAAAAGAACAGCATGGTGGAATGAGAATGTCAAGACTAAGATCAAAGAAAAGAAAGGATGCCTGGAAGAAATACTTGCAAACAAAGAGACCAGAGGATAGGATAGATTACGTGAGTAAAAGAACTATCGCCAAAGAGGAAGTTAGGAAAGCAAAACAGGAATATGGGAAGCGTTTGGACAAAGACTTCAAGAAAGCTATCAAGGAAATCAAAAGCTGTTCTGGGGAGCAATGAAGAGCATGAGAAAGACCAAAGCATGCCCAATACGACAACTTAAGAACGCCAAAGGAGAAATAATGAAAGAAGACAACGAAATCATGGAACGTGGAGAAAGTATTTTCAACAATTACATAATCCCCTCCAGAACATATGAAACAAGGAGTACAGATCAATTAGTAAAAGTAACAAGTAATCCAGAGGAGACAGCCTGAAGATGTAAGATATATCAATGGAAGAAATCCAAACAGCTATAAGAAAAGTGAAATTAGGAAAAGCCCCAGGAGCAGATCAAGTTTATCCAGAAATGATTAAAAACCAAGGGAGAGAGGCAGAAAAACTACTACATGCAATATGTCAACAAGCATGGAAGTCCAAACAGGTGCCAGACGACTGAAAAAAGGGAAGGGTAGTACCAATACATAAGAAAGGATCAACTATGGAATAGCTCAAACTATAGAGGGATATCACTACTTAGCGTTCTAGGAAAAGTGTATGCCAGGATTCTGGAAATGAGACTAAGGAAAAGAGATAGAGGATCAGATTGAAGAGTATCAGAGTGGATTTAGACCAGGAAGAAGTGTACAAGACCACATATTTACAATTAGACAAATAATAGAAACATTCCTTGAGAGAAACATTGACTTGCACCTGTGTTTTATTGACTTAGAAAAGGCATTTGACACTGTGAGGAGGGACGAACTATGGCAATTCCTTAAAAGAACACAACGTGTAGAGCAAAATTTAATAGCAGCCATTACAAGTTTTTTACAATAAACCAACATGTGCAGTGTGAGTAGCTGGGAGATGTATCTGCGGAATTTGATATAGATATAGGAGTAAGACAGGGTTGTATCCTAAATCTCTTTGTTTATCACATTTATGGATTCAGCTGCAAAGGCATCCTCAAAGTGAAGAAAATGAATGTAGGTATACTCAAACCAGTAAATGTAGTCAATACTTTCAGTTGCTGATGATTTAGTTCTGTTTGGAAAATCAGAAAGGGACCTTTCAGTCGAATATCAACATGATGAATAATGAATTAAATAAAAGATATATGAGACTAAATGCAAAGAAAACCAAAACAATGCTAGATCTAGTACTAGAAGGAAACACAAAATCTTAACCTGGGAAGGAGAACTTAGAACAACTTCAAGGCTACAATTATCTCGGCGTGATGATTAATTCAGATGGAAGACTAGAGAAGAAACCAGTCAGAGAATCAAAAAGGCAAGTACAATATATAACCATCTAGGAAAGGCATTTTTAGGTAAACAAGAATTGTCAACAAAAAACCAACATGGCAGTATACAACGCAGTTTATTGTCCTACTATCCTCTATAACAGTGAAATCTGGACATTAGACACAGTAGGGAATACAGTAGAGTACATGCAGCTGAAATGAAATATCTGAGAAGAGTAGTAGGGAAAACTAAAAGAGACAAAATCAGAAAGAACAAGAAGACATCAAACCAAAGCAGGCGGCATAAACCCTAAAAATAGAAATAAATCAACTGGGATGGTTTGGGTACATGTTAACAGAATGAATGACAATAGAATAGCTAAATTAGTATACAGTGCTAATACTCAAGGTAAACAATCACAAGGCAGACCTCGAGAAAAGTTGTAAGAAGATATAAAAAGAGGCATTAAAGCAATGCAATTTAACTTTCACGGAAGGACACAGAAAATGTCAGGACAGGCCAGCCTGGAGAAAGATCATTTCGGGCATCTGAACCCATACACCGGAAGGTACAGAGCCGTACTCAACTATATATCCCACTTAGAAGGGAGGAAAAAAAACAACAAACAACAACAACAACAAACAAACAAACAAACAAAAAACCCACACAAAAAATAAAGAGAAGAGGAGAGATAGATGAGAGACGAGAGAGAGATTGAGAGAGAGAGAGAGAGGAGAGAGGAGAGAGAGACAGGAGATGAGAGAGGAGAGAGAGATAGAGAGAGAGGAGAGAAGAGAGAGGAGAGAGAGGAGAGAGAGATGAGAGTGAGAGAGCGTAGGGAAGAGAGAGGAGAGGAGATAGCGAGAGAAGAGGAGAAGAGAGAGTGATGAGCGAGGAGAGAGAGAGAGAGAAGGAGACCAGAGAGAGAGAGAAGAGGCGGAGAGAGGGAGGTAGAGAGAGAGCGGAGGGAGAGAGCGAGAGAGAGAGAGAGCAGAGAGAGAGAGAGAGAGAGCAGAGAGAGGCGAGACGAGAGAGCAGAGAGAGAGAGAGAGCGATGAGTAGAGAGATGAGAGAGAGGAGAGAGAGAGAGAGAGAGAAGAAGAAGAAGAGAAGAAGCGTAATATTAACATATATACACACACACACATATATTATATATATATATATATATATATATATATATATATATATATATATATATATATATATATATATATATATATGTATATATATATATATATATATATATATATATATATAGAGAGAGAGAGAGAGAGAGAGAGAGAGAGAGAGAGAGAGAGAGAGAGAGAGAGAGAGAAGAGAGAGAGAGAGAGAGAGAGAGAGAGAGAGAGAGAGAGAGAGAGAGAGAGAGAGAGAGAGAGAGAGAGAGAAAGAGCGAGAGAGAGAAAGAGAGAGAGAGAGAGAGAGAGAGAGAGAGAGAGAGAGAGAGAGAGAGAGAGAGAGAGAGAGATCACGTTAGCTATCACGTTAGCTATCCACGTTAGCTATCACGTTAGCTATCACGTTAGCTATCACGTTAGCTATCACGTTAGCTATCACGTTAGTTATCACGTTAGTTATCACGTTAGTTATCACGTTAGTTATCACGTTAGCTATCACGTTAGCTATCACGTTAGCTATCACGTTAGTTATCACGTTAGTTATCACGTTACCTATCACGTTAACTATCATGTTAGTTATCACGTTAGTTATCACGTTAGTTATCACGTTAGTTATCACGTTAGTTATCACGTTAGTTATCACGTTAGGTATCACGTTAGTTATCACGTTAACTATCACGTTAACTATCACGTTAACTATCACGTTAGCTATCACATTAGTTATCACCTTATTATCACGTTAGTTATCACGTTAGGTATCACGTTAGCTATCACGTTACGTTAGCTATCACGTTAGCTGTCACGTTAGTTATCACGTTAGTTATCACGTTAGTTATCACGTTAGTTATCACGTTATTATCACGTTAGTTATCACGTTAGCTATCACGTTAGCTTCATTAGCTATCACGTTAGTTATCACGTTAGTTATCACGTTAGCTATTACGTTAGCTATCACGTTAGTTATCACGTTAGCTATCACGTTAGCTGTCACGTTAGTTATCACGTTAGTTATCTCGTTATGTACCACGTTAGTTATCACGTTAGCTATCTCGTTAGTTATCACGTTAGTTATCACGTTAACTATCACGTTAACTATCACGTTAGCTATCACGTTAGCTATCACGTTAGTTATCACGTTAGTTATCACGTTAGGTACCACGTTAGTTATCACGTTAGTTATCACGTTAGGTATCACGTTAGCTATCACGTTAGTTATCACGTTAGCTATCACGTTAGCTGTCACGTTACCTATCATGTTAGCTGTCCCGTTAGCTGTCACGTTAGCTATCATGTTAGGTACCACGTTAGCTATCGCGTTAGCCATCACGTTAGCTATCACGTTAGGTACCACGTTAGCTATCACGTTAGCTATCACGTTAGGTACCACGTTAGCTATCACGTTAGCTATCACGTTAGCTATCACGTTAGCTATCACGTTAGCTATCACGTTAGCTATCACGTTAGCTATCACGTTAGGTACCACGTTAGCTATCACGTTAGCTATCACGTTAGCTATCACGTTAGGTACCACGTTAGCTATCACGTTAGCTATCACGTTAGGTACCACGTTAGCTATCACGTTAGCTATCACGTTAGCTATCACGTTAGCTATCAGTTAGCTATTACGTTAGTCACGTTAGCTATCACGTTAGCTATCACGTTAGCTATCACGTTAGCTATTACGTTAGCTATCACGTTAGCTTCATGTTAGCTATCGTTAGCTATCATCACGTTAGGTACCACGTTATATCACGTTAGTTATCACGTTAGCTATCGTTAGCTATCATGTTAGCTATCACGTTAGCTATTACGTTAGCTATCACGTTAGCTATCACGTTAGCTATCACGTTAACTATCACGTTAGCTATCACCTTAGCTATCACGTTAGCTATCACGTTAGCTATCACGTTAGGTATTACGTTAGTTATCACGTTAGTTATCACGTTAGCTATCACGTTAGCTGTCACGTTATCACGTTAGCTATCACGTTAGCTATCACGTTAGCTATCACGTTAGCTATTACGTTAGTTATCACGTTAGTTATCACGTTAGCTATCACGTTAGCTATCACGTTAGCTATCACGTTAGCTATCACGTTAGCTATCACGTTAGTTATCACGTTAGCTATCACGTTAGTTATCACGTTAGTTATCACGTTAGCTACCACGTTAGCTATCACGTTAGTTATCACGTTAGTTATCACGCTAGCTATCACGTTAGTTATCACGTTAGCTATCACGTTAGTTATCACGTTAGTTATCACGTTAGCTATCACGTTAGCTATCCCGTTAGCTATCACGTTAACTATCACGTTAGTTATCACGTTAGCTATCACGTTAGTTATCACGTTAGCTATCACGTTAGCTATCACGTTAACTATCACGTTAGCTATCACGTTAGCTATCACGTTAGCTATTACGTTAGGTACCACGTTAGTTATCACGTTAGTTATCACGTTAGGTACCACGTTAGTTATCACGTTAGTTATCAATGTTAGCTATCATGTTAGTTATCACGTTACCTTTCACGTTACCTATCACGTTAACTGTCACGTTAGCTGTCACGTTAGCTATAACGTTAGCTATCACGTTAGCTATCACGTTAGCTGTCACGTTAGCTATCACGGTAGCTATCACGCTAGCTATCACGTTAGCTATTAGCTATCACGTTAGCTATCACGTTAGCTAAACGTTAGCTATCATTTAAGCTATCACGTTAGCCACGACGTTAGCTATCATTTAAGCTATCACGTTAGCTGTCACGTTAGCTATCATTTTAGCTATAACGTTAGTTATCACGTTAGCTATTACGTTAGCTATTACGTTAGCTATCACGTTAGCTATCACGTTAGCTGTCACGTTAGCTATCATATTAACTTGCACGTTAGCTCGCTTGTTAGCTATCACGTTAAGATATCACGTCAGATATCATGTTAGCTCATAATGCAGGTCTATAAACGGCTCTCGTGGTACATTCATGCACCGTTTCTTTCAGCTGATACTGTTACCGCGTTTGCCCTTTCAGTAAAAGCATGTGATTAGCCTCTCTTAGCCATCGTCGCTTTTCAATTCCTTCTGAAATGTTTTTGGTTGATGTGGTATTGGCCTATTGAAGAAATCGGATAGATTTAATTTTTGTTCATATACTAAGGTTACGATCGTTTGAAATTCAAATCATGGCATCCACATCACTGGTGGGGTGTAAGCTGTCAAAGAGCCGTCTCTGGCATCTCTGTGCAGTTCAACTTCTGCAATATCGTTTTTTTGGTTCTTCTCATAAAACCATCTCTCTTTCTTATTATTTCTCTCTTTCTCTCTCTCTCTCTCTCTCTCTTCTCTCTCTATCTCTCTCTCTAAAGGGTCTCTTGGTTTCTCTATATAATGTTTCTCTCTCTCTTGGTCTCTCTCTCTCTAATCTTTCTCTCTCTCTCTCTCTCTCTCTCTCTAATCTCTACTCTCTCTCTCTCTGTTTCTGTCTCTGTCTCTCTCTCTCTCTCTCTCTCTCTCTCTCTCTCTCTCTCTCTCTCCTCTCTCTCTCTCTCTCAGAAATGGCTCCTCTCTCTATCTCTCTCTCTCTCTCTAAGACAGATTCTCTCTCCTAACTCTGGATTCTCTCTCTCTCTCTCTCTCTCTCTCAGACTCTCTCTCTCTCTCTCTGTTCTGCTTTTTGTGCTGTCTGATGTATTCTCTCTCTGCTTAGGTCTCTGTGTCTCTCTGTGTGTGATCTCATCTCTGACTCTGAGTTTCTCTCAGAGAAATCTCTCAATAGACACTCTCTCTATCTATATGTATCTATCTATCTATCTCTCTCTCTCTCTCTCTCTCTCTCTCTTTCTCTCTGTGTGTCTCTCTCTCTGGGGGGGGGAGGTTCTCTTCTTTTTTTCTTTCTTATTTCTTAGACAGACAGACAGAGAGAGAGAGAGTATGTTGTTCCTCTTGTTGGTTTTTTCTCTTCTTTTGATTTTGTCTCTCAGACTTTTCTGAAATCAAAGATATGCATACTCAAGACGTTTCTGAAATCAAAGACAGAGAGAGACAGAGAGAGACAGAGATATCAGAGAGATATGCATACTCAGACAGAGACAGTCTGTCT
>JAXRKP010001070.1:110000-157500 GCA_037039925.1 Doris montereyensis | reverse complement strand
CTTTGACTCTGTCGATCCATCTTTTCCTTGCTCTTCTTCTTGCCTTGAGTCTGTTAAATACCTAAATAAACCACTGGTTTTACCGGTTGTGTCTAGGAAGAGCGTGTTCTCAAGTATTTTCAAGATCACAACAGCTGACGAATATTGATGGATGAAACTAATGCGCGTGTGTCAAAAAAAAAAAAATCTGCACAACGCGCAAGCGGTATCCAGTAGTGACTTACTTTTTTAGCCAGCGTTGACGAAACTAAACTTGCATCGCGTATCGATACGTGTCAAAATTGTAGATGTGATAAATGCAATATTTCGATTCCGTCATCTCGCTATGAACAGAGAGCACACTGCCAACTGTCATCCAAGCTAGCTACGCTTGGTTCCGTCATGCACTCTCTTTTCATGACAGGTGGAATCGGTAGTCCACGTACAAGGTGTCGGTCTCTTAACTCAAAGGTCGTAGGTTCAAGCCCCGACAGGTCAAAAACAATTCCTCTAGTTAGTTTCTTCGAGTAAAATCGACCTCCAGGTCCAGGTAGGTGGATCGACATCTAGTCCCATCGGAGACGGGCGATAAAAAGAGGTCCCGTGTGCAGCAGATCACAACTCTCTGCGCACGTACGTTAAAGACCACTTGGCTGTTTACGAGGAAGTCTGGGAAACTTAACAAATCTTACCAAAAACCCGAAGATCACCTTAGTTGTGGATGTGAGTTAATTCAAATAATAGTAATAAAATAATAACTCTTTTGATGGCGAGGCGATATGTGCCGACGCAGAGGTCGGGGTTTCGATTAGAAAAGATTTTTAAATTTCTGTGGATTTATATAGTCTTTGTTCCTGCGGGTCTGTTCAAAGATAAATACAGTTTCTAACCTATTTGATAATAACAGACCAATCAATTTTATATCATTAAAATTCGAATGCAAAATATAAAATCAAACCCAACGAGTATTTTGTAAATAAAGGAAAATGAACATGGTAGGCCTTTTTCATACGCCTCAATTAACCTTTATTGTAGAGTAAGCCTAGAGAACATTGAACATGACTCTTGTATGTCGTTGAATGAAAAGTTGAATATGCAGCCATAAAACCTGTCACGTGAAAATATTTCTTGTAAGGATGTTTCTTTTAGGACCCTACCAAATTATGCACGATTATCTATGAATCTACAATCTAGAAAATCTAGATCTAGAATCTAAGTCTAGCTTTAGATCTAGATTTACAATTCTCTAGAATTTAAATCTAGCTGTAGCTAGAGAGAGTGAGAGAGAGAGAGAGAGAGAGAGAGAGAGAGAGAGAGAGAGAGAGAGAGAGAGAGAGAGAGAGAGAGAGAGAGAGAGAGAGAGAGAGAGAGAGAGAGAGAGAGAGAGAGAGAGAGAGAGAGAGAGAGAGACAGACAGACAGAGAGAGAGAGACAGAGAGAGAGAGAGAGAGAGAGAGAGAGAGAGAGAGAGAGAGAGAGAGAGAGAGAGAGAGAGAGAGAGAGAGAGAGAGAGAGAGAGAGAGAGAGAGAGAGAGAGAGAGAGAGAGAGAGAGAGACAGAGACAGAGACAGAGACAGAGACAGAGACAGAGACAGAGACAGAGACAGAGACAGAGAGAGACACACAGAGAGAGAGAGAGAGAGAGAGAGAGAGAGAGAGAGAGAGAGAGAGAGAGAGAGAGAGAGAGAGAGAGAGAGAGAGAGAGAGAGAGAGAGAGAGAGAGAGAGAGAGAGAGAGAGAGAGAGAGAGAGAGAGATGGGATACTCAGAGACACAGAGAGAGACAGAGAGACAGACAAAGGGAGAGAGAGAGAGAGAGAGAGAGAGAGAGAGAGAGAGAGAGAGAGAGAGAGAGAGAGAGAGAGAGAGAGAGAGAGAGAGAGAGAGAGAGAGAGAGAGAGAGAGAGAGAGAGAGAGAGAGAGAGAGAGAGAGAGAGAGAGAGAGAGAGAGAGAGAGAGAGAGAGAGAGAGGAGACAGAGACAGAGACAGAGACAGAGACAGAGACAGAGACAAAGACAGGGACAGAGATAGAGACAGAGACAGAGACAGAGAGACAAAAAGAAGACAGGGAGAAGAAAGTAATAATGACCCGCTGCTAGAGAAACACGTGCTTAAATGTTTAAGTAGAGAACATTTCTCTTGAATTTTCTTATATCAATCCGATGGCCTATGGAATGAAGGAGGAACAATAGCTATTTAAATCAACATTTTGGAAGTCCATCCACGATGGAAAGATGAATTAATGTCACCCGTAATATGGGGAACCATAATAGTTGAATGATTCTTGATTTTACTATCCTACTCTGCACCATTCATTTGAGGTTGATTTTTTTGTTCTTGCTGTTTGTTTGTTATGGCATTTCATAAATGATAATATAATTTACATTCAATAATGCAGTTCTTGAAATCAAGAAATAGATAATTAATGGTCGTACTACATTTGACATTTTTTGTATGTTTGTTCAGGTCACAAATACTCTCATGGGGCGTTGTTTTACCTTCAACGGACCAGAGTATATCGCCAAACACGGACCTCGCCACTCATTTCGACGGGCGCCATACTGGACTCCATATTTACGCCAAACTTGACCAGCTTCATTATTTTGTTCACAACGACATTACGGCCGGCTTAAGGGTAAAGTCAATAATATATTACATGAGCGTTTCCTGTGCGTACCTAAACAGAATTACGCGTGTGGGAAAGAGCGTGTATAAATATATAATATTGTATCCGCACAGTCCATAGCTCAACGACAACTTAACAAAGTTATGCCATGGGTTTTCAAGTTATCTAGCAGTATACTTCCGTGCACATTGAAGTCCTACCCGTCAGATTAACGCGAGCTGACTTCATAGTAAAATCTAAATTGTTAGGCCTGCAAGAACCAATTTAAATGAAATAATAACATAATTGAGTTGAATATCAGGAGGCCATAATGATGTGATCTATAATGATTTAAGTCAACATACATTTAAGCGATAGTAAATGGGGATATTTGAACCACTGGTGTCTTCTGAATTGCCGGAGTCAAATAAATTCTTCACAAACCAATAAAACCAAGTTCAAATCCCCGCGAAAAACAGTTTTATCTCGTTAAGACTTATGTGTGAGGAAGACTAAATTTAGAGCTCATCCCATCGGAAAAGGAAAATCTCAACGGCCTTTGAACTACTGTATTGTATAATTACAAGCGATACACAACAGAATACAAAGATATGTTTAATGGGGTTGGGTTGTTTTTTTATTCATAGTCTGTGTAGACCAGGGGACATTAACTTTCGCTCACAATAGATAAGTAGATCTACTCTTGCTGAATCCATTACAAAGAAATTAATTTCGATCCCACCAATTAAATGTTATTTTGAGTCCATTACAATGAAATAGGAATAAAATTATCCTTCGCTGAAATGTATTGATATAAGAATACAGCAATACTATAATATATCAGCGATTGTGACTTTCATTTGGTTGAAATCTTCGTTTCATTGTGTCTTTGGACTACTGTGGATCTCTTGACATTTACATGAATCCCAAGTTGACCGTGTAACACTTTTCATGATTTGTTTCAGATATTTATATCCCATCATCCAGACACTCCTCGCATTCTTAAAGATGGCATTGACATACATCCGGGCACTTCGACTAGTGTGGCTCTACAAGCAGTCACGGTAAGAATGTTGCATTTATGTTTGCTTAACACATGAAACTTTGGTGCTGGAAGTTTGTTAAACGTCATTGTTGTGTTGAAATCTGAGGGTGAGAGGGGGGAGGGAGGGAACTGTAATCCAAAGGTAATGTGTCAGCATTTCAACCAGATTGTCGTGGGTTCAAGCCCCGGCATGTTGAAACGTTTTCTTGAGTTTTTTTTGAATACCCCATCCTATCTCTCTGGTCCAGGTATGAGGATGGACATCTAGTCACATTGGAGACGGACGTCCCACGAAAGAAAGTCCCATGTGCAGATCACAAACAACACACTATGAAAGTTAAAGATCCCTTGGCTGTTTGCAGTGCAGTCCGGGAAGAAAATCAATAATCCAACCAAAACCTCGAGATCACCAGCTTTAGTAGTGGAAGAGTAGTTAGCTCGGTTGGTAGTACGCTTTCTTTTCATTGCGAAGCGATGGGTGCCGACTCAGAGGTCACGGGTTCAATTCCCATTGTGGCCAGGATTTTTTCTCTGTCTATTCCTTGTATTTGTCACAGCCTTAGTAGTGATTATGCGCCTGAAGGCGCGATACCTTAAAATATTTGATCGATAGGATAGCGAAAGGATTAACCTAAAGGTATTACCAGTATTCAAAATGTTAAGATCGGTTTGCCAGCTATGGGTTTTCGAACTCACAAAAGCCAATATTTCAACGATTTGTACGTATATGTTTAAGAATTTTCATGTACTTTTGAGAGCCGAACTGTTTCCAGCTTCTGTCGTTGACTATGATATCAGTGATGATGCCGTTGATGTTGTTAGTCATCAGTTTGGTCTTACCTGCATTGATTGCCATGACATACGCTTTGGAGGTCTTACCTGCATTGATTGCCATGACATACGCTTTGGAGGTCTTACCTGCATTGATTGCAATGGCATACGCTTTGAAGGTCTTACCTCCATTGATTGCCATGGCATACGCTTTGAAGGTCTTACCTGCATGAAGGTCTTACCTTTGTCTTACCTGCATGAAGGTCGTACCTGCATGAAGGTCTTACCTCCATTGATTGCATGGCATACGCTTTGAAAGCCGTACCTCCATTGATTGCATGGCATACGCTTTGAAGGTCTTACCTGCATTGATTGCTATGGCATACGCTTTGAAGGTCTTACCTCCATTGATTGCCATGACATACGCTTTGGAGGTCTGGTTCAGGCGTTTTACTAAGCTGATGATAATATCTCTTTTTCTGTTCCTGCTAACCCGTCAATGCCATCTGCGAAGCGGAGGGAAATGATCGTTCTGCCACCAATGTTGACTGTGATTCCCTCATGATGTTCCAGTGCGTCAGTCATTATTCTCTCAAGCAGGTTGGAAAACCATGATCAACGCTCTTACTAAAAAATATACGCTAAAGAAAATATGGCAGATAGGAGAATGACCAACGCGATGGACAAAGTCCATTTTTATCACCTTCCCCAAGAATGGAAATATACACTATTACCAGAAATAACGCTCGATTAGCCTCATGTCCTAGTCAAGCAAAGCCAAGTTGAAGATCACACTGAACCAACAGAAGTTATAAGCAGAAATCATCATTGCTGAAGAACAGGCTGGTTTCGAAGCAGGGCGCACAGAACAGAGCAAGTGTTCAACCTCAAAATACTACGTGAACGGTACCTTCAACATCAACAAAACCAAAACCTCTACCGTGTATTTATTGGCTTCAAGAAGACATTTGAAAGAGTTTGGCATGTAGCTTTATGGGAAATCGTGAAGTTGCACAACATTAATGCAAACCTTATCAGGGTCACACAACAACTATATAGCAATGACATCAGTGCAATGCACTACGATAGCGATATTGGAGAGTGGTTTCAAACAACAGTTGGAGTAAGGCAGGGATGCCCACTCTCTCCCACTTTTTCAACATCTTCATTATCGATACACGCATGTTGAAAACCCAACCAAACAATTACAAAATGATCTTTTTTTCGCAGTACACGTTCCTTCCAGAGCCCTACAAATCATATGGAAAAGAAAAATGTGAAGAAACTGAGGCTTTGGACGTCAAAAATAGGATGGTTAATGCTACTTTCTACAGTTACGAAAATGTGTAGAACAGTGTATGCTGCGCAGAGCTTCCATACACTGTTCCTGCTATTCTCCTCTTCTCTGTAAGTATTATCCATTACTATGATTAAATTGATTATGTATTCAGTGTGTTATGTAGGTGTTCGGCGGTCCAGAGATCTCTCAACTAAACTGTTGTAGGTTTGAGCCCTCCGGGCAGTGGACAGTCAGGACAGGTCAGCACCTGTCTACGACTGCCTTGCAGGCAAGTCTTGGCTGACCAAATGTTAAGGGAGTTAACCCTGAAAGTAATATACCATAGCAGGTCGGTCTTGACTGACAAAAGGCTAAGGAGTTATGCCTTGACAGAAAATAGCAACCTGCTGCCTTGCATGCTGGTCTTGAATGACTAAAGGTTAAGGGAGTTAACCCTGACAAAAATAACAAAGCCTGGTAGGGGGCCTCAAGGTGGAAGCCCCACCATCTACCTAGGATACAGCGGGCTAATCCCCTGCTTACCCAAAACCAAACAGATTCAGAGAAATAAATATACTATAACCGGCTTGATCTTTCGAATACAAACTTGGAAACGAATACGGACTGTGATTCTTGGAACATGGAATGTTAGGGGCAATTAATGGAAAAAAGAATTAGTTGAAGAAATGGAAAAATTCAAAGTAGATATCTTTGCCATTACAGAAACAAAGAAAAAAGGACAAGGAATAGAAAATGTAGGACCGAATCATATATTAATCTTTTCAGGAGTAGATGTCAAAGATAGAGCTAGAGCAGGAGTAGGCTTCCTAGTGCATAAAAGGCATGAACATCAGTTGACAAAATAGCAGTCAGGAGGAGAAAGGAGGAAGCATTGAACAGCGGCAGGACAAGGATTAAAAAAGAAAATGCTAGAAAGTAATATACCATGGCAGCCACCCAGGTAAAGAAAAGTATGAAGATGGACAAGGACAAGTTTGTCACGGAACTTGCAGAAAGAGCCGAAAAAGCTGCACAGAGTGGACATACAAGGATAGTATAGCAAACAGCAAAACTGTTAGCAGGTAAAGGCCGGCCTACAACCGCACCACTAAAGGATATGAATGGCAATGCCATTTTTGACAAGGAAGCACAGAAAAGACGATGGGTTGAACATTTTGAACATTTCCTAAACAGACACCCCCTCCCCCAGAAAACCTGTCAGACACCATGCCTGCAAGAAGAGATCTCTATCAGCTGTGGACCACCAACACGAGCAGAAATTGCAAAGGCTATAGCTAAACTACATTCAAACAAGGCAGCAGGCTCAGGTTCTATACCACTAGAGGTATTGAAGACAGACATACCTACACCAGTCAATATTTTACATGGATTGTTTGAAAAGGTGTGGAATGAAGAGCAGTTCCCAATAGATTGGAAAGAAGGACATCTCGTAAAACTTCCAAAGAAAGGAGATCTTAGCAACTGAAATAATTACAAAGGAATAACTCTCCTCTCCATCCCAAGTAAGATTTTTAATAGAGTTTTATTACTAAGAATCAAGGGTGCCACAGATGAACACCTCAGAGACCAGCAAGCAGGCTTCCGGAAAAAAACCGCTGTTGTACAGACCAGATTGCAACCTTAAGAATCATCATTGAACCGTGAGTTGAATGGAACTCATCATTGATAATAAACTTTGTTGATTATGAAAAGACATTTGACAGTGCTGATAGGACCACCTTATGGAAAATCATGAGGCACTATGGAATACCCCATAAAATAATCAACCTAACAAAAAAGATGTACAATGGCATTAATTGGAGGATTTTGCATGATGGACAACTTACAGACAGCTTTGAGAAAATTAAAAAACAGGTGTAAGATAAGGTTGCCTTACTATCACCATTCCTCTTTATTCTAGCAATTGACTGGCTTATGAAAGAAACAACAGCGGGAATAAGAAATGACATTCGGTGGACACTATGGACCCATCTAGATGATCTTGATTTTGCAGAAGACCTGGCACTTTTATCACACAACCACCAACAGATGCAATTCTATTGGCCTCAGAATACATCCCGAAAAATCAAAGATACTTAAAATGAAAACAGCAAACTCTAAACCAATCACTGTGGAAAGTAAGCATCTGGAAGAAGTAGACAACTTTACCTATCTTGGCAGTGTAGTAGCTAATGTAGATAACAACAGCATATATCAAGACTTTTTAACTCCAGTGTCAAATCGTTATCGTTATATGGATGGGAGGCCTGGAGCGCCTCTAAGACCTGGAGTAGAAAACTTCGGAGGTTTGTCAACATTTGCCTTAGGGAAAATACTTAGATTCAGTGGTCAGATAAAATCCAAAATGAAACACTTGGGGGGGCAGCGCAGGAACCAATAGCAGAAGAAATAGGACAGCGGAGATGGAGATAGATAGGACACACCCTCAGAAAACCTCAGAGACATACTACAAGACATGCCTTTCAGTGGAATCCACAGGGACAGATGGCTAGGGGGAGGCCACGATTAACTTGGATAAGGCTAATGGAAGATGACTTGAGGAGAGGGGGTCTTTGTGGAGGAACTTATCAAGTGTTGCCTAAGATAGGAATAGGTGGAAGTCTGTTGTTCGTGGCCTATACCCTGGTATATGGTGAAAAGGCAATGATGATGAGGATGAAATCACATGGTACACCCATAATACGTTTATGTCATTATGTTATTTATATTGCTCTGAAAATATACATTAGGATCAAGACACGTATACGATTAACATTCTTTCCAGGTCTTTACACCGAACAAATAAATATAAAGGTCAGTGGGAGGTGGATAAATTAAAGTTGAATAAGGATTTGCATTTGTTATCATAAGGAAGCTGGGAATCGGCTGGTCCAGATGTACAGTGTTTATTTCGCTAGGCATACAGCTTAAACCACAAGGCAAGAAAACTTGATTGATATAGATATGGACATTAAGAACATAAAGACAAAATAACGAAATAGAAAGACTAAGATAACGAAGAACAACAACAAAAAACACAATAAACCATGGAACAAACTGAAAGAGACGACCTACAACAATGCTGTGTGGTGAGACGCCTAGTGTTCCTCATCGAAGAACGATCAATGATGAATAAAAATGTGAAATATAAATGGAAGCCTCATAGAAACAACCACGAGATAAACACGAATGAATATACCGACAAAACAACCCATAACAACTTTGAGCACAAGACAGAATCGAACCCATGATCTCCACGTCGGCACCAATCGCCTCGCTATGAAAAAGGGGCGCACCGTGTGTAACGGTTCATGCTATCTTTGTAATTGTCTCACCTTTGTTCCTATGGAATATCAAAAGAATTGATTTCATATCATTTCGGCAAACCCCTTGCCTTGCTGTTTGTTAGAGAACGCTCAGGTAGGAGTTTAACTGGCTGTTCCGGCTTAATGCTCACGTTTTGCTCTGACCCTTAAATCACAGCTAATGACCTACTCGGATAATCAAGCAAGCAAACAAACAAACAGACAAGCAATTAAACAAACAAAGAACTCGCATACCATGTCAAGCAATTCGCGTAAATGGGCTTAAATGCATGAAACAAACACAGGCAGGATAAAATAATTGCACCATGAAAGGGAATGCTGCTTTTACTCTAATGAGGGTTTTATTTTTTGTATTGTTTTTGGTTTCTTTTGATTGTTGGTTAATTGGTTGTTTTGTTGAAGAATGGGAGGTTTGTGTCGGTACTCTTTTAACTTTATTCTTTTTTTCTTAATTTCCACCTTTCGTTATTAATCTTCTCGGGCCCGATGCATCCATGTTATGAACGACAATAAAAGAAATTAATTGATTTCTATTTCAGATGTTGACGGCCTAGAGAAGTGCACCATGGGAGTTGCTTCGCACTGTGTCGAACCTTTTCTGCGTAAGACCGGATGCAACAAATTACGTTTGCTTTTGTTTTCGTATTACTATCAGCATTATTATCGTGTGTCCTTATTTGGAACTAAAACTCTAGTTTACTTTAGTTGACAGGATGATTATCTCGAAAGTGAATCCAAATTTGGCTCTCCGTGCAATATGTATGAAAAATAAAATCGTTTTCAACTTGATAAAAAAGCATAAACTCTCAAACGAAGCTGTTCTTTCGACCTGACCCTAAACGTAACCTTTAACCCCATCCCAATCCTAAACCACATAATTATAAAACCTTTCTACTCAAGCAGATTACGAATAGCAAAGTTCCTTCAAGGCCGTTACGGCCCATAGAGACGGAGCTTATCTCGTTTTCAGTAGCGTGGAGCGGAGCAGTGACAATAATCACCTCCTGGCCAGGACACTAATCTGACGCAGAGTTTTATTCAACTAGTGCTTGTACCCATTTGCACCTGGGTTAAGTGAGGAACTGCGTGTTCAAACTCGGGACCTCATGATCCCCAGTCAGGCAGCGTTACCACTCAGATTACAATTAGATAATCATTAATTAATTTAATTTCGCTTGCAGTCACGTTACACTGCTGTTTTGCATACATATTATGCAACTTCTCACCCCAGGGATGGAAATTCACAACAAACAAACATAGATCTACATGAAGCAATACTGTGCATACATATTATGCAACTGCTCACCCCAGGGATGGGAATTCATAACATTAATAACAAACAAACATAGATCTACATGAAGCAATACTGTGCATACATATTATGCAACTTCTCACACCAGAGATGGGAATTCATAACAAACAAACATAGATCTACATGAAGCAATACTGATACGAAAACATCAACGAAGTGGACTTTATAAGCCTGAGTTTGCATTCATGAACAAAAGGGACTTCATCGACGAAACAAATCATTTCTTTTTTTTGTTGTTGGTTTCTTCAGAAATAATATTCTGCCCTTTGAAGCTGGAAGACCTTGGTTCGAATCCAGTCGTGGGTATTTATATTTAGATAGTGACATGAACACATTATATTGCGTGCGTGTCACTCTCTGGTCGTCGGCAGGCTAAACTTGGTCCATTGAAATGTTTGAAGACATAATGTATAGAAAATAATTCTTGGAGCACTTTACATACCCTTTCCAGGTTCTATCATTATTAAAAATAAATGCTGTCCACAACCCAAAATGATAGCCCATAAATAATTAAACACAGCAGACAAACAAAGCAGACAAACAACGCAGACAATCAACGCAGATAAACTGAGCAGACAAACAGGGAAGACAACCAAAGAAGACGTCGCACGCACGCTCTATGGCTCTGTCTCTGTCTCTGTCTCTATCTTTGTATGTCTGTCTCTGGCTCTGTCTCTGTGTCTGTCTCTGTCTCTGTGTCTGGCTCTCTCTCTGTCTCTGTCTCTGGCTCTGTCTCTGTCTTTGTATGTGTCTCTGGCTCTGTCTCTGTGTATGTCTCTGTCTCTATCTCTGCGTCTGTCTCTCTGTCTCTGTTTCTGTCTGTCTGTCTGTCTGTCTGTCTCTGTCTCTCCCTCTCTCCTCACCCCTTCTCCCTCCCTCTCTGTCTGTCTGTCTGTCTGTCTGTCTGTCTGTCTGTCTGTCTGTCTCTCTCTCTCTCTCTCTGTCTCTCTCTCTCTCTCTCTCTCTCTCTCTCTCTCTCTCTCTCTCTCTCTCTCTCTCTCTCTCTCTCTCTCTCTCTCTCTCTCTCTCTCTAAAAACAAAATGATTAATGTTTGTTTTGCTGCCACAAGAAGCACATCTTTCCAGTAAGAAGTCTAAAGACATTGCAATTGCATATTTGTAACTCGCACAGGTTGACTCATTGACCTCTTTCTTCATTAATTTGTCGTCAGTCTCTATGACGCCATCCTCGTGTGACTGTCCCAGGCCTTGCACATTCACGACCTTTGACATACAAATGTCGGCATCTCAAATGCCGTCTGCAAAATCAGCAGAGTTGATTATGAATATCACCAACGAATCGTCTATTCCTTTCTTGAGGTAACGTTTAGCGTAAAATGACTGTTTGGTTCTCTCTCTTCACATTCTTACATTAAACGAAAATAAGGAAAACAGCAACAATAAAAACGACAAACAACCCCCCCCCCCCGCCGCCAAAAAAAACCCCAAACCACACAAACGAAACAAACATAAAATAGCCACTGTTTTGATTTACTCACATCTACAACTAAGATGACGTCAAGGATTTTGATAGGATTCTTTTTGTTTTGTTTTGATTTTACCCGGACTATCGGTAGTCCAGAGGCAAGGTATCAGCCTCTCAATCAAAAGGTAGTGGGTTCGAGTCTCGCTAACGGTTGAAAATTATTCTCGAGTTTTTCGAGCAAGATCTAACCCCCTCTCATCTCCCCCCCGCCCCCGCCCCCTCCTGGTCCAAGTAGGTGGGTCGACACCTGGCCCTATCGGAGACGGACGATAAAAAGGAGGTCTCGTGTGCAGATCACAACATTCTGTGCACATTAAAGATCCCTTGGCTGTTTATAGGGCAGTCCGAGCTAAATTTGAAATCCTACCAAAACCCCCGAGATCACCTTGGTTGTGGGTGTGGGTAGATCAAATCAAATCAAATCAAATCAAATCAAATCAAATTAAATCAAATCAAATCAAATCAAATCAAATCAAATCAAATCAAATCAAATCAAATCAAATCAAATCAAAATCAAATCAAATCAAACCCAGACTGTATGTAAACAGACAAAAGATCTTTAACTTGCATGGGAATTTCCCTGCATTGTCTTTCACCCATGGCACTAGGTGTCGAGCCACCTACCTGGACGAGGCAATGAATCTCGCACCCACCACCCCCCCCCACCCCAACCAAAAAAGAAAAAGAAAAGAAAAGCTCGAGAAAATAAGTTTCAACCTGTCTGGACACCAGCCCACGACCTTATAGTTATAGTTGAGAGGCAGATAGCTAGCACTAGCATACCTTTGGACACACCGTGTCCACGTGACGGCAACAAACTAACAACCACTTACTAAACCCAAGTTGTATGACTACGTGTAGAAGAAGAGTGTGCACGTTAAACTCTAGATATGATTATCATCATTACCATAGAGTAATCATTATTACCATAGAATAAACATTACTATAGAATACATGCAATTAAATCTAAAGAATACTACTATAAATTCTACTCATTTTCTTCTAACTTTTAATCTTGTATTTTATTTATTTCCTGTTACGAATTGTACCATCGCCTTCAGTGTTCTTATTACATGTATTATTATTATTATTATTATTATTATTATTATTATTATTATTATTATTATTATTATTATTATTATTATTATTATAATATTATTATTATTATTATAATTATTATTATTATTATTATTATTATTATTATTATTATTATTATTAGTAGTAGTAGTAGTAGTAGTAGTAGTAGTAGTAGTAGTAGTAGTAGTAGTAGTAGTAGTAGTAGTAGTAGTAGTAGTAGTAGTAGTAGTAGTAGTAGTAGTAGTAGTAGTAGTAGTAGTAGTAGTAGTATTATTATTATTATTATTATTATTATTATTATTATTATTATTATTATCATTATTATTATTATTATTATTACTATTATTACTATCATTATTATTATTATTATTATTATTATTATTATTATTATTATTATTATTATTATTATTGATATGTTTGTCCGAAAAACTGCAAGAGTTTAATTATATGATCATCAACATCCATTTGCATCAACTATATGAAGGAGGATTACCTGGACGTGCGAGTGTACATGAGAACAATGCTGGTCAAGCACGAGAGACACGAGCCACAGTTCACTTTCAAGTCAATTTTCGGTGAGTTTACCAACTGTAAGAATGTACGTATACAAATTTAGTGGGGACTCGGTAGTCCAGAGGCAAGGTGTCGGTCTCTCACTCTCAACCAAAAGGCAGTGTCTTCGAGCCCCCGGCAGATTACAACACTCTGTACACGTTAAAGATCCCTTGGCTGTTTACAGGGCAGTCCGAGCAGAATTAATAAATCCTACAAAAAAACCAACAACCTGAGGTGATCTTACTTGTGAATGTGGGTAAATCAAATCAAATCAAATCAAATCAAAGTCCAAGGGCAAAGTGTCGGCCTCTCAACCTAATAGTTGTAGTCTCAAGCCCCACAAAACGTCGAAATATTTTCTCGAGTTTTTCCGAGTATAATATCTACCCACCCCCCTCCCCCCTTTCCCCACTGGTTCAGGTAGGTGGAGAGACACCTAGTCCCATCGAAGGAGGAGGTCCCGTGTGCAAATCGCATCAAACCAGTAAATGTATCAATGCTTTCATTTGCTGATGATTTAGTTCTGTTTGGACAATCAGAAAGGGACCTTCAGTCGAATATAAACATGATGAATAATGAATTAAATAAAAGAAGAATGAGAGTAAATGCAAAGAAAAATAAAAGAATGTTAGTAACTAGGGAAGCTAAAACACAAAATCCTAAATCGGGCAGGGAGAATTTAGAACAAGTTCAAAGCCAATTACGAGATTCCAAAACGTAATGACAATATATAACCGTCTAGGAAAGGCATTTGTAGGTAAACAAGAATCGTCAACAAGAAACAAAATGGCAGCATACACCACTCTCCTTTGTAGCAGTGTGAAACCTGGACCTTAGACAGTAGAGTACAAGCAGCTGAAATGAAATATCTAAGAAGAGTAGTAGGAAAACTAAAGAGACAAAATCAGAAACACAACAATAAGAGATCAAACCAAAGAAGATGGCATAAAAACTATGATAGAAATAAATCACCTGAGATGGTTTTGGCATGTAAACACAATGAATGACAATAGAATAGCTAAATCAGTATACAGTGCTAAATCTCAAGGTAAAAGAACAAAAGGAAGACCTCGGAGAAAGTGGAAAGAAGATATAAAAGAGGCATTAAAGCAAAGAAATTTAACTGTCACGGAAGGAAACAGACAATGTCAAGACAGGGCAGCCTGGAGAAATATTATTTTGGGCATCTAAACCCATACACTATAAGGTAGAATGGGAGCTGATAAAGAAAGACAAATTATTATTATTATTATTATTATTATTATTATTATTATTGTTATTATTATTGTTAATGTTTTGTTTTGTTATTATTATTATTATTATTATTATTATTATTATTATTATTATTATTATTATTATTATTATTATTATTATTATTATTATTATTATTATTATCAATATTATAATTCTTATTATTATTCTTATTCTTATTCTTATTCTTATTCTTCTTCTCTTATTCTTCTTCTTCTTCTTCTTCTTCTTCTTCTTATTATTATTATTATTATTATTATCATAATAATTATTATTGTCATTATGATTATGATTATAATAATTATTATTATTATTATTTTTATTATTATTATTATTATTATTATTATTATTGTTATTATTATTATTATTATTATTATTATTATTATTATAATATAATTATTATTATTATAATTATATCATTATTATCATTATTATTATAATTATATCATTATTATTATATTATTATTATTATTATTATTATTAGTAGTAGTAGTAGTAGTAGTAGTAGTAGTAGTAGTGGTAGTAGTAGTAGTAGTAGTAGTAGTAGTAGTAGTAGTAGTAGTAGTAGTAGTAGTAGTAGTAGTAGTAGTAGTAGTAGTAGTAGTAGTAGTAGTAGTAGTAGTAGTAGTAGTATCATTAGTTATACACGTGTCTTTTGTATACATTTTTTTCCTTCCTGTCTGCAGCATATTTGGGAGGCCAGATGGGATTTTTCATGGGAGCAAGCCTCATAACCATTGCAGAGCTGATAGAAACGGTGATTCAAACGCTGTATTTGTTTCTGGCAAGCCAAGTCCAAAGATCTGACCGTATGGCCACTAGGACATCTAAAGTACAGAATCTCAAATCATGGATGTGATTTTTATATTTTAATAATGACATAATATAATGTGGTCCTTGAAAAGCCTGCTTAACACGCATATCCTCACTTAATTCAGGTGCTAATAGGTACAAGTACTTGTTGGGAGTATAAACCTGCGTCAGACTAGCGTCCTGTCCAAAGACACAAGGAGCTTGTTGTTTTTTCTTCTTTTAACATTGGTCATAAAGTTTCCTCTGAATGCTGGCCATTTTCAAAGACCTGAAACAACTTTACCATGACTGACTTATTGCTTGTGATCAACCAGAGTTTTCATCTGAATAAACATTTAGCAGGTAGGCTGATCAAAGAACCTGACGCCTAGAATTTTCAAAGAAGAGAGATGATGATGAGGGAAAACTAAGAGTAAGAAATCAGCCTGAGAATCCAAAAGGCAAGTGCAATATATAACCATCTGGGAAAGGCATTTATAGGTAAACAAGAATTGTCAACAAAAACCAAAATGGCAGTATACAACACAATTTATTGTCCTACTCTCCTCTATGGCAGTGAAACCTGGACCTTAGACAGTAGAGAATACAGTAGAGTACAGAGAGTCGAAATGAAATATCTAAGAAGAATAGTAGGGAAAACTAAAAGAGACAAAATCAGAAACACAACAATAAGAGACCAAACCCAAAAAATGGCATAAAAACTAAGATAGAAATGAATCTACTGAGATGGTTTTGGCATGTTAACAGAATGAATGACAATAGAATAGCTAAATTAGTATACAGTGCTAAAACTCAAGGTAAAAGACCCAAAGGCAGACCTCGGAGAAAGTGAGAAGAAGATATAAAAGAGGCATTAAAGCAAAGAAATTTAACTTTCACGGAAGGAAACAGAAAAAAGGTTAGGGCAGCGTGGAGAAAGATCATTTCGGGCATCTAAACAGAATGAAAAGAAAGAAAGAGATGATAATACTGCACCCTGAAACAATCAAACCCTTATGCACGTGCATTGGAATGGTAATGTATTAGACATAACTCGCTACAACACCAAATTTTAGCATTGTCAACAAAATATATTCCAAACAGTTATATATTATTCATTATAGATCTAACTTTTACAAAAAGAAAATATGTTTACTTGATTTATTTATTTCATGAAGTATGTCTCTTTGCTTCTATCAATACTTTCATTGCAATGGATTATGTAACTGTAACATTGATGATCATTCCTGGAAGTACCGTGACCATGTCCAATTACATTACAAGAACATGATTCAAGGAAAGTGAAAATGTCTTCTTTGGCACTTCGGCTGAATACCAATTTTTATCCTGGAATCATTCGTTTGTTTTGATTATTACGTGACGATTGATTACAGAGGTAAAACGTCACGTTCTCCACCCCCCCCTTCGCCGAGCAAATCAATACGACTACAAGTCGGCCACACGTGTCTCAGTAATCAAAGAAGTGAAAAATCAGGAAAAACAGAGAGAGAGAGAGAGAGAGAGAGAGAGAGAGAGAGAGAGAGAGAGAGAGAGAGAGAGAGAGAGAGAGAGAGAGAGAGAGAGAGAGAGAGAGAGAGAGAGAGAGAGAGAGAAAGAGCGAGAGCGAAAGAGAGAGAGAGAGAGAGAGAGAGAGAGAGAGAGAGAGAGAGAGAGAGAGAGAGAGAGAGAGAGAGAGAGAGAGAGAGAGAGAGAGAGAGAGAGCGAAAGAGCGCGAGAGAGAGAGAGAGAGAGAGAGAGAGAGAGAGAGAGAGAGAGAGAGAGAGAGAGAGAGAGAGAGAGAGAGAGAGAGAGAGAGCGAGAGCGGAGCGAAAGAGCGAGAGAGAGAGGGGGGGGGGAGACAGACAGACAGATAGCCTGACAGACATACAATAATACAGAGACAGAGTTAATTCTCGAAAATAACACATCATTAACCGTATATGATAAGAACATTTTGCAATATAGATAATTGATTTCTCCTTCAGTTATTCACTTTTCAAGCTTTCCACTAAAACTCTCATCTGGTCTCATCCTGTATTTACATCATAGATAGACATTACATGTAAATAGCTTAGCACTTTCAACTGAAAAAAGCTATCGGAAAAGAGCATTTTTCTTCAACTAAAGGCAAAGTCGTTTTGAAAGAGGTTAATGTTTTCATTGGCATTTGTTAGCTTCTTGTAGAATTACATGAATTACTGTTCCACTGATATTTAAAAATTCAGTTGAGAAAAGATGGCACATGGGCCCTCTCAGCAGAATAAGGCTGTCGAAAAAAAAATAATTTCTTCATCAAAGTAAAGGGCAAAGCCGTTTTGAAAGAGGTTCATGTTTTCATTGATGTTTGTTAAATTCTTGTACAATTATACAAATTACTGTTCCACCGAATATTTAAAAGAAAAAGATTTGAGAAAAGATGTCAAATGGGCCACAGAATAACAACACATATGGATGACAAAGATAAGATCTGGATTTACTTGTGTGGATCCTTCTTTGTAATGTGTGTTTACGTTTTATTTTGTTTATCTGTATCTGTTTTGTCTTGTTAGTATTGTGCTCTCCCATATTTCAAATTGTCCATGCTTATCACTTTCAATTGACTTGAACAGCAGTAGATGGAATGCTTATTACGTTTAATTTAATTAATAAAAAAAGGCTAAGGAAAACACCGTGAAACAATGTTGAATTACATCCTATATCTATATGTGTATATGTGTGTGTGTGTTAAACTCTTTGACACAATGTCATTCCCATTCGGGATAAACATAAATAATACCAATACCAATTATGTTTTTTTCCATTGAAATTTACCCTATCCACCATTTGCAGTGATCTCAGGATGAATTAAGAGGAAACAGCAAGATGAAAGATAAATGAAAGAAAGAAGGGAAAAAGTTGGATCCATCACTACTAGCAGCGCCTGCCTGCATCTCTCACACCAAGCATGTATCATAGTAATCATACCATATTGATACAGTGTATAATAAATAAATAATTAGTACGGAATGAATGGTACATTCATGCATATACTTGTGTGACTATGTTTACGGAATGAATGGTACATTCATGCATATACTTATGTGACTATATTCTTACTAGAACAAGAATGTGTGTTTCATTGAAATTCATCATGTCCATCCTATGCGGTGATCTCAGGGTTAATTAAGAGTAAGAGGAAACCGCGAAGTCAAAGAATGACTTTGTTAGGTCTTGCCATTGCCATCCTCACAAAACCCAACCCGATTTGATTTAGTGATTAAATTGACCTCGTCACTGTATGCACTGTATTCGTTGTTGAATTAAAATGAAATTTTAACGCAACCATCTGTCTCCCTAAGCCATATTTTTTCTGCAAATGTAATAATAAAATGATATATATTAAAGTATGCAGTGTGCTGAAAAGACAGCAAGCACACGTGATTCATTATTCTCTCGGGTCCAATGTCTATATCGTTGCCAAATTTGTTGGTAAATGCATATAACTACACTATGTACTATGAATCTTCTTTAACTCGCAAGAGTGCTCCTGTCTTGCCATGTTCATTGTGCTAGTTTATCATAGAATGTACAGTATGACATTATAACTTATTATAATACTTAATACTTATACATGTATATAATTTCTTTTCAAAGACACTGGGAAATGCTGAAATAGCTGCCAATCTTTTCAAATAAAAAAATGAGCTGTTACTGCGAAAACTAAATTCTCTCCCACAAAAACTCGTAATATTCCAGAAAACATTGATCATTTAACATAACATAATAAAAACTCGTAATATTTCAGAAAACATTGATCATTTAACATAACAATAACATAACAAAAACTTCGTAATATTCCAGAAAACATTGACCATTTAACATAACATAACAAAAACTCTGCCGATCACTGGCCTTTCTGGTGTACAACAGTCGTTTACGTTAAATCAGAATGGCGTCTTTGGACTTTCATCCACTTTAATCTGAATCTCTGCCGTTTTAACTTAGGGTTTCTATACAAACAAAATACAGTTAACCTTCATTATAAACGTACTTTTCAAAGCAAATACAGACTTAAAGATTCAAAGTAAAAAAAAAACCCGTACTAAATACGTTTTTTACAAAATGGTTGGCAGCTATGAGAGAATCAAAAGATTATTCCCATGACACACGGGTGTTTGTTTTATTGAATGTTACCCCATCCACCATAATTATGCGACGACTTCATGGTGAATTAAGAGGAAACAGCAAGATGAAAGATAAGTAAAAGTAAGAGGACAGGAAAGAAGAAATAAAACCTACCAGCAGCTACCGTCAACTGCCCACCACAGACGGGTGTCAGACCTGGTCACTATTGAAGAAACTAGCAAATGTCGTAGTAATGAGTGATGGTAATGAGTGGCTTTGGCAGAGATCTGCGCTCTCCGAGTTCCGAGCGTTTATTTTCCAGTTATAGTTTTGACGTGACTTGATTTTTTCTCACATCCACAACTACGGTGACCTGTAAGTTTTTGATATACATTTTTAAAAATTATGTTAGAGGCCCACCCCGTAATCAGCCATGGCATATGTACAAATGTATCTTCAATATGCACAAGTGTTGTGACCTCCACACGAGACCTGCTTTCTATCTTCCGTCTCCGATGTGACTACGCACTACTTTTTAGGTGTCAATCCACCTACTTGGACCCGGGAGTGGTTGAAAGGCTGACATCTTGCCTCTGGACCACCATAGAGTCCACCCATAATACTACTATAGATACAGTTATACACGTAAACACAGCAACAACATGGACACTGCCAATACCAACTACAGATAAACAAAATCAAATAAAAGATTCAGCTAATCGTTTTTTAATTCATAATTTAAGTAACAAGCCCACTCATGAGTCATATGTGACAAAAACAATCTTCATCATGAGAAAGATGTATATCATATTCCAAACTTCAAATATTTGATATCAATAACAATATAATTACATTATTTACACAATAATTGTCCTGAACTTGATACTATACAATTACAAGTTGATGAACAATAAGCATAAGTCATAATCAATAATATCAATATTTGTTATAAATCAAATGAATACAATAGCAGCCATATCAATATTAATAATATTACATCTCGTAATATCAATTTCAATACATGTAAGTAAATCAAAAATCACGATTCCATACATTTACTTTTGAAATGTATGATTATGATCAATGATATCATAAATTAGTCTTATTGTTCGCCACTCACAACACATGGAAAGAATTTCTGAACAACACTGTGGAAAATAGTTACAATCACAACTTAGCCGGTGAGCATGCAGTGTCAATGTCATTTAATCATACATTACATTACTTACACACACTATGATATTCTTCTTTGCTATTCTCTATAAATTATAAAACTTTGAACAAGCACTATTACTACATACATGTATTACTATGAACATGAAGGGAGAGGCAGTATACTTAAAGACGTAACCACCTCCAAATCGTTGACCATCTAAAATTAATGCTAGTTATTATCCTCAGCACAATAACATCACCAACCAATTCTTGACCAGCTTATAAATAAATACATGTATTATATGTATATATGATGTTTATTGACTCAAAATGCTGAGTTTGCAAATTAGCCTTTCAATTTAACTTTTGGATTGTATTTACAACGAAGATGAGAAGGAAGGTTGGTTCTAATGATGATACATTCTATATTTAAAAATAATGAACAGGGCCCCACACCCCTTTAAGAAAAGAAATTAATTTTAAAACCCGGTAAAATGGCACTGGTCATTTTGTTCATGTTTACTATTCCACAATTGTTATCGCAGTTCGAAAAAGATGGGATTTGCAAGGGAATGGCTATCATTATTACATGTACTACTATCATAGTTATAATTATAAGATTTGCTGATTTTCAGGTAAGAAATACACAATGATATATATATATATGCATGTATATATTTAAGCTCTGAGCTAAAAGTAGATGACTGGAAATCTAAGCTTATTATTTCCAATTGGGAGCTTATTAATAAAATGATCTAAAGATAAATTTACTAGTAATAACTAATGTGTTAAAAGAATTCTACGATTAAAAGAAGGAAGAAACAATCAATGACAAAATAAGAATCCTGTTGAGTACAAGAAATGCTTAATTAAGAAATAAAATCAATCAACACTATATATTCGGACTAAAATAAAATTTTCAATTTTCGACTGTAACAAGCTCCTAACCATTTTCAGATCAAACACTATGGAACCATTGAAAAACTAACTATTACTATTAGTATCATTATCGAAGTCTGGCTTGTCTGAGGTCTAGTGATAGAATGTAGCAACAATTAACAATTAATTTTTCCTGCATACTGCAAAACGTGTGCATTTGGCTTTTAAAAAAGCTAAAATAAGAAACGCTTTTCTGAAACCAGTGAATTTACCAATTATGGTATATGTATAATCCAGTTAACTAAAAGTTACATAACATATTTTTTTTAAAAGACCAGCCACTGACCCATAGTCACAAAATGCATTTTTTTAAGCATGTCATTGTCACTAATGTGACATCTTTTTTTTGGGGAGGTTTACAATGAAGTAGTTTTAGATTTGGACTGTTAATCATAAACTTCTAACAGCCTACTTGAAGTTTGGTAGCTTTAACTTTACCACTTTTCTGAGAAATCTCCAAATGGTGACAGGTGTGAAAACATGACTGAATATTACTACTTAGTCCCATGTGAGTTTTTCATTATCTCAACTCAATCTTAAAGACATTCGCATACTAAGGAATGGTTGATGTCAAAATAACATAACTTTAATTTCTCTGCTTCGTTTTTGCCAGTTAACTGATGACATGTTTTAAAACAGGGAATAACATGTGTTCCATGTCACATGAGCAACAAAGAAGTTTAAATAAGACTAATATTAATGTAATAAACTCATGCATGACATTACATATACATTATCCTATGATCTGGCAGATGCTTTGGCAAATACATCAATCATAAACTATGAAAACTACACAAAACCGTTGTGTTTACAATTACAAGAAATATTTGTCCATTATGCAAAAGTAACACACTATTTCATTAACTTCAAATATGAAAGAAATACATTAAAAAAAACATGTGTTGCATGTACCAGTAATTTCTAATTCTATATTCTTTAGATTTTAAAGTCACCAAGTCAAGCATTCTCAATATCTTGACATGACTCAATGCTGCATGATATAAATGCACAGACACATGTATCATATCATACATCTGCAAAGCACTTTCAAGGCAAACATGCTTTACAACCTTGTAGCGAGTCACTTCTACTTTGGCTTACTGCTTGTTGTTTCCACACGTTGCACCGGTATTCTCATTTGTCACAAAAATAGCATTGCAGTTTAGCAGCTACAAGTCCATCAAGGTCATTAAGTGAATCAAATAAGTATTACTACTAAATAACTCCAAATACATGTTTCTAAAATAAAAAGAAAGGATAACGACTGCTCTTTTTAATACAATAATGAAAACAGTTAATTTTAAAACACAAAAACTACCTTTGAAAGAACATATGCTGATACCAGCATAATAAAATCTCCATCAGTCAAAATGTTATATATATGATAAAATAAAAAGCAAAAACAAAAGAAATAAAATTTTCTTGTTGATCTTACTTTTATAACAGACTGATAAATGACCTTTCAAAACCAGTGTTTAATGATAGAAATTGATCAGGGGATTATTTATGTAAAGTAAATACATGTACATGTATTTGAAAGTAAATGAAAGCGTAATTGTAAAATTGTAATAACTTTAAAGCAAAAGTCCGTTGATACAAGAGTAATTATATCAAGATCTAAAAAAACTGAGCCGTATCCCAACCCAAACTTTACATTTATTCTGGTAGTTAATCTCTGCCCCGTCTAAAAAATAATCAATCAATCAATATTTTAAAAAAATCAAATTAATGTGTAAATCAAAAAAATTGTAACGTCTTCTAAGATTAGTAAGAGACCATCTGCCACGCCATCACAATGAAAGCCAAGTTACAAACTGCTGCATATCTTGATAGTCTTTTACTACAGAGAATCGGAAACGTCTTGACAATGGCTTTATTTGCTTACTTCAATTTTTTTTTTAAAGAAGGCGAATTTAAAAGTTCTGTGGCTCCGTGCATACACATAAACCTGACAACACTTACTTTCCTGAAACTTCAAATCAATATATCTCATTTCCATGCCAAGTGACATATACAAATCCATGGACATGGGTATAGTTTTTCACACATTTTAGAGGCTACTCCTGCTTCCTTGTCCCATAGGAGAAAAATGTTTCATAAATGATCATATAAAAATAAACTAATTTCTGAGCTTCAATTTTATGTGGCACAGGGTCATGTATATTGTGACAATCTGTTATGAAATTTTTGAACTAGCCTATGAGACCACAATACAAAAGTGATCAAAAGGAGTAAAACTGCAATACTTCACAATAAAAAAGGACATTGCATGGAATAAATGTTATCTAGTGGAAAAAAGACTGTCCTAACATGTTCAATGCAATTCGTACTTCATCAAAAAAAATGTTTTCCACCTAAGATGACCAATTTATTGATCTATATAAATATAATAATAGTATAATAGTTATACACACACACACACACACAAAACAGTTGGCACTAAGTTTGAATGTTTCACAGCTATACATAAACCCACACCAACACACACACACTAATACATTCGTCATATACAGCATTAATAATATCATGATCCAGAGGGGGACCCAGTATTACTATTGTCCTCATCAGAAGGGAAATACTGACTATCCATTACTCTCAAGACTTCAAGGGTAGCCTGAAGATCATCTTGACAGGAACTTTTAGACGGTCTTTCATTCCACAAATTATCAGCAGAAGTGTCAACATTGGCCAGAGCTTCATATCTTGAGTTCTGGTACAAATCTTTGCCTCCTACATCAAGCGGCATTGTCCTGGGGCATGATATGGATGATGAAGAAATGCTGGATGAACAGCCCTGGCCTAATGAACCGATATGGAGAGAGGATAGGTTCTCACAACTATCTAAATTGATCTTGCATCGGCTTGTTTGAAAAGGCTTTGACTGGATTGTACTGGTTGGGTTTTGGCTTGTTTCTAATTTGGTCAGGTCAACTTGAAGTTTGGATGGTACAGCAGTAAAGAGTGAATCAGTCTGTGTAATGACAGGTGTATCAGAAGGTGATGGGTACACGGGCTCCCGATGTGAAAAACCTGCAGAACGGCAACTGTTATCTGCAGCCTGGAAAGCTTTTTAGCAACACAGAACTGTGAATTGTTGGACTGAATGAGCTTAGGCGTATTTCCAACATTATGGTTGGAGTCTGAGCTTTGATCTTCTGACTTGATCAACGACCTTTGCATCGAGTTCAAGGGACTTTTATGATCCAACAAAGCATGCGAGTCTGCATTTCTCAACGAGTGCAACGAAGGAATGCTATCCATCAAGTTTTTATTTGCTGATAGAGGATTTGTTTTACTCAACAAGAGGCTGTGACTATTTCTAGGCACTGGATTTTCACCCCAACCCTTACTCCCTTGAGACAAGTAGACCCCAGCCATGTCTGAATTTGGACTAATATTTCTGTATTTGGATGTCGCACACTCCTGACTGGACAGAGACAGCTGGTCAGAGCCACACGTTTTAACTGGCTTGTATGAAATAAACTGGTGGTTTTTATTTCCTGAAAGCACAGAGGCACTTGGCGTACATCTGCCATGACTATGTATTTTGCCTTCATGGGACATCCCTATTGACGATGGCAACAACACACCAGAACTTGAATTAGTAGATGTATGTACTTGAGATTCGACCCCAGCTTTGTGACTGGATGGACTGGCTAACGTCACAACAGGTTTGATTGGCTGTATGTACGTGTGGGGTCGGTGCCAAGGAAGCCGTCTGTACATATGACGACTGAATGGGCATGAAGCCATTGGGAGCTTGGTTGCAGTCGACAGATGGAGTTAAAGACCGTGGAGAAATAAGGGATTTAAAAGACAGTGGAGTAGGGCATGGAGAAGGAAGAGACCTCTGAACTAGGGGTGAATGGTGGTGAAGGGTGAGTGCCAAAAATGTGTGGAGACGACAGTGGACGAGCCAAGATGTGCGGAGAAGGAGTTAACACATGAGCGATGGATGGGCTTGGTTGATCATGCGGGCACGAGTACCGAGGAGGGCTTGAAGAGTGAAGATGATTTGGAAGAGGAACGCCCGTTGAACATGGAAGGAGAAATCTTGGTATGGATGGCGGAGATGGACTACTCTCATGATTTGGCAAGGGAGAGAAAGGGATGCTGAAGGGGCTGGTGACAGTGCCGTCGGTGCTGTAGACATTGGGGCAGAGTTTGGGCTGAATGGAGGAGTGGGAATATTGTGAAGGGAAACCAATTTTGTGAAGTCCAATGAATTTGGTATGTCATGACAATTTCTAAATTCATTCGGTTCATCCTCCTTTTCCAAAGATCCTTGCAAATGTAAGTGATCCACCTGGGAAGAACTGCTAGAAAGAGAAGACAGTCTGTCTTGCAAATGGGTTGAGGAAGTGTGAGTCACTGGTGTAAGCTTTCTCATTTTGATCAGGCTCATTAGAGAAGTTCTCACCAAACTGATTAGAGACTGATGGAAAAATATCTGTCAAATTTGCTTGTGAGGGGAAAGCCATATGTTCTGCGTTCACAGCGTTATTCAGGCTTAAAGCAGAATCAGATCTCAACGGCATGAAAATAGTAGCTGGCGAAGTGATATCTCTTCTCCCACATTCCCCAAAGAAAGAAGAGGACGACATCATTACAGGACTAGGGCTAATGCTATTGTATCCGAAATCAGAAATTGGAGTTTGACTAATGCTGCCATAACCTGCGTCTGAAGTCGGAGTCTGGCTAGATGAAAACTCATCACTACCCGACAGCTGATCTCTGAGTACTGCTGATTGAGGCTTTCTAATTGGTACTTTGAAATAAGGCTTTCTGAGACCATTTTGTGAAAGAATTTATCCATGGGAGTTTGCGTAAGAGACCTACTGACTGGGGCTTTGATGACCAAATTTCTTCAGAGGACTGAGAACGGAGTCCGGGATTTCCCACCTTTCTTATCACTTGTCTGGATGGTCATTGTGGCATCAAAGGGCGTTTTTGCCCTTTCCTTTCAACATGACTGATACCTCTATCAACAGGTGTTCTAGCTGATTGTCTCTCACCACTGTGACTTTTCATTCCAGAAGACAATTTTATAGGGGAGGAGGCCTCTGAGCTATGCTTAGGAGATGAGAATTCAACTGGAGTTTTAACCATTGATCTATCAACAGTCGGCTGGATGACTGATTTTTCCACGGATAATCTTCTAGCTAGTTTTGCAGGACCCACGGGACTGAGAAAGACATTCTGTTTGTCACTGGAGCCCTGCTCATCTGAATTACTGGTAGGGCCTTCATCTGTTTTGTCTGAGGATTGACTACCCTTTCCTTGATCTAAAAATAGCATACTGTACTTCCTGATCATAGTGCCAGTTTTATCTGAGGTAACATTCATAACAGGATCAAGCAGATTGAAAAAATCAGGTCTTGTGTTTGGCACAGACAAACTTCTGGCAGACGGACACTGTACATACTTCGAGATGACATAGATTCAGTGACAAAATCAACAACATCAATGGGAATATCAAGATCACATCCTGCTTGAGATGTTGGTTCTGCTTCACTGTTAGAACTCATTGTCTCGTCCGACATGGATTGGATCTTAGATAGAAGTGCATCAAAATACTCTACTCCACTAGTTCTTTCACTAAGTTGTGATTTATCCTGTTTCAATGGCTCTAAAACTGAAGAAGTACCTCTCTCCAGAATGTCACGGACGCATGATAAGCTTCTTCTAGGCAATGAAGGAGCTCTAGATGCATTTGTACTTGAAGTGTGAGAAACATGACTCAACCTCTTACTCATTTGGGCTGCATGCGATTCAACTGAACTCTTTTGTGACATATTTGAATCTACACTTGTAACATCAGAGGCTTTCTTTTCATTTAAAATCATCTGGTATGACCGCAAGGTATCAGCACTGATGGTGTAAGTGGATCTGGACCTTTGAGATTTCTTCGCAGATCCTTCTTGTTTACTTGATGCTAACGATGATGATAATGACTGGGAAGTTCTGGCGACTACAGCTACAGATGTTTTGTTATCAGATTTACTCTTGTTGCTTTCCCCTACATCAACCACCAGTCGCTGATCAAAAGTTGGTTGTTGTCTAACAGAGCATCACTTTCTAAACTTTCCACGTTAAGACTCACGTTCTCTTATTTGAACGAAGCGTTTTGGTATGGACCTCTGTTTGTCAGTAGCTACTTGTTTACTCATCTGTCTACCTTCTAGTAAACTGTCTCTTGCGAGTCCCACCACTGCGCATGAGGATGAGCTGTTCTCATTTTTGCCACCTGTCCCGTCATAAACCTCTGTAAAATGACTGGATGGCTGCTGAGATACAAGACTGCTCATGTCTCCTGTCTGTTTCTGCTGAAGGTTAGGTGCTATTAAAATGTCACCAGACGGACACACACTTGACTCTTGCAACTTCTTTTTCATCTCTGCCTTTAGTGAATTTATGGCCATGACTGTTTGCTTCACTGTTAAAGACCTGGAACCATTAATCATTTGTAGCAGAGCTTCAGTATCTGAGAAATCAATATCAGTTTTCTCCTGAACATCCAAACTTTCCTCGCTCGAACAAAGATTCTCAGTCTGCTTCACACATTTTGTCAATGTGTCTTCACAAAGTTTTCCTCCCGGGTTTGAGTTTTGCTTTTCCACATCAACAATGACAACATCATCATCCTCAGAATACTTCCCATCTCTTTCCGATGTGTTTTGTCTTTTCTTGTCCTTCATGCCCACCTCTCTGCTTTTACTGGCTTTTCGTTTCCGTACTGAATGACAGCGTAGATTGCCCTGTTCCTTGCTGTTTAGTTTGCTGCTCTCCACAGTAACTATGTCAGCATCAACAACACTTTCAGGTAAAGGAATAACCCCATGGTCAGAATGACATGACTTTATAGTGGAGGTTTCACTAGCAACTGACATGGCTGGCTCAGCACCAAAATGAGACCCACGTGCGTTGGCACTGGTGATGGTTGCTTGCTTGTTAGGGGCACATTTATGGAATGCTGATAAAGCAGAATTATGCTGAATGGGTGTCTGTGTTTTCTCTTGTTTGGAAGCGAGTTGACTAAGTTTAGACAACAGAGCGGACGAAGAAGAAACATTAATGGATGATGGCAATGCTTGGATGCTATCCTGGTTACCTTTAGAGGATGGAATCAGAGATTTGACTTCTTCACTCACAGAGCAAGCTACTGGTGTTGGCGGTGCTTTTCCTGAGCTCTTAGTGACTGTTGTAGTTTTGGACTGCATATCAGATGTGGATTCTGAGCTTGGAACGAGCAAATACGCCTGTCCTGTATTATCTGGGCCTATAACATGGCCATTAATATCTGCTATGTTGATAACATTGTGCATTGTCTTGGCAGATGAACTATGTCCTTGGTTATTGCTTCCATCTACGTGAAGTACATTTTTGACATTGTGTGGTAAGGGGAAGGGTTGGCTATCGCCGTCCAAAGTGTAAATTGCTCCTTTATTGTCAGCAATGACAAACTTGGCATCTTGATGATTATTTTCAGCATCCAGGTTGGACTTTGATGATACTATGACAGACTGAGAGCTTGTTGTGAATGTGTCTGTCTGGTTTTCATTGACACAATTCACTGCTTTACAAGGATGGATTTGAGAAAGAAGGCCAGTGTTGCCTTGACATTGGTCAAAATTAGACACAAATGAATTACTTTGCCCAACTTGGGGATTGGCGTTTGAAGTGACTGTAGAAAAAGAAGAAGTGGTTGTCATGCTGGTTGGTGTACTTTGTGATTGAGGATCGAGAATAACTTTCATTTCTTTATTAGGAGAGACACCAATCCCACCAGAGGCTTGTCTGACTGGTACACCAGCAGAGGTTCCAATTGTTACGAGCACGTCTGACGATCTTGATTTGCTTGTTGGGGACAATCCAAGAAGTTCTGCTGGCATCTGTAGCTTTACCTCCCCTTGGTAAGTATTGGCAAGGTTGACTAGGAGCTCCTGAGTGTTGCGGACTCTTTGTTCCTTTAAGATCATAGAAACCGGCCTCATGTCCTTCTTTTGAGGCGAAGGCGTGTAACCATTGATCTTAGGTCTAATGGGAGTGAAGCGGCTCCTGGACTGTCGTCTTGGTGGGGTTACGGGTGACTTTGTTCCTGCCTTATTTTGTTGTTTTGTCACACATGGCGGATTGCAACTGTTTGATATATTTTGCACAAATGTTTTGTTGGAGTGTAAAACTGGACTTCGAGAAATTATAGGGGTAGGGGTAACGGAGGACTGGTTTATTACAGATGATGTAGATGTACTAACTTGAAATTTTGAGTAAGTAATGGGTTTGAAATGATCTGACGTTGGCGTGTCTGCTACAAGACATTTTGTGACATGAGTCTGAGGAGAAGGTGTTTGAGAGATGGGCAAATGGGTTGATTTGGCAATGTTTTCTTTCTGTAGGCTTGTTTCTTTCATGGTCTCATCCTCCGGTGACACAAGAACAGTATTTACAAACCCTTTAGAGTCATCAACAAATGACGAGTTTTTCATTTCTACGTTTTGTTTTTCATTGGACGAGCTTCGAGACGAAGAATATATACTTAAGCAAGGATGGCTACTTCTGCTTCGAGAAAGGTCTTGAAGCTTATTGCTTGCCACTGGGACGAATGCGCTGCGAATTAACATTGTCGACAATATATAATCATTGTCTAAGGTGTGGGGTAGTTTCTGTCCCTGCTGATTGACACGAGTGTCAAGGTCGTCCAATTGCTGTACAGGTAATGGTAATGGGGATGTCAATGACGTCTGACTGGGTAAATCAGGCTTAGAGAGAGAGTTTGTGTCTGAGGAAAGAAGTGTGTTTAAAATGTTATGAGTTTTTTTATGTCAGATGGCAAATCCAGTGAATCTTGTTCAAATTTTTGAGAACTTCCAAGATTTGGACAGGACATGACGGAGGGAAACAAAGTGCCAGGCTGTCTGACAGCTATCACAGTCGGTTTTTGCACAAAATGGAAAGAGCTTTTATCACTTTTCGACTTGTGGTCAGGTACCTCACTGGTAGATCTAACTGACGAGGATTTTTTCTGACTCCAGTCTTCATGGTTAAATGTTCTCAGTTTCTCTTTGTTCTTGTAACTCCCTTTTTCTCTGCAGTAATTTGAAGTCTGTCTCTTCCTAAGGGCAACGTTGTCCTTACTGGATGATTTGTTAACGCATCGCGTATTTGAACCTAAAGATAAAACATCGTATAAAGTAGGACAAGAGATAGGTCTAATGCGCTGTATTCCAGCATGGTCTGCGCTGCCACCTCCCACAGCTAGGTCCTCCATAAACTCCTCATGCGGCACACCTAAGGAAGTCATGCAACGACGACGCTTATTCACTCTGCCATGGCATGGACCTGTAAGCATGTCTCCCATCCTTTTCTGTTGTTTGTGGTCGTATAAACCAATATTTGTTTGAGGACTCTGCCTGCTTACATCACTGTCACTTGAAACACTCATGCGTGATAAGTGCTCATGAAAGGACGAGAGATTTTCAGGTGATTTCTCTCTTTCCTGTCCTTCCATTGAATTTTCTCTGAGGCAATATAAATCCCCACTTTCCTTATTTCCGCACACTCCATTAGCTACGAGTTTATTGCTATTTGACATTCCCCCAACTTTTGTGAAAGTGTGTTTTCCTTTCGCACCACTGTCCGTCGAGCTGGTGGGAGCAGTGAGGTTGGAGGATGGTATGTCAGAGGAAAAATCACAGTGGTGGCTGGATGTGGAATTTCCAACACCAGGTTGAGGATAAGCCATATCTTGATTTCCAACACCAGGGACGACACTGGATGCTGCTGCTCTTTGATTCTTCTGCATTTTCAAAAGCTTCATGTGCTCCTTCAAAACTTCCTTTTGGTGCAATTTCCGTTGAAGAAGGGCTTGTGTGTCTTGTAGCCTATGATCAGAAGATTTGGTTTCCTTTACACGAGACGGGACACCTTTGAAAGAAGAAAACAAAGAAGAAAAATGAGTCATCGGAGTAATAAAATGTTTTTCCTCCTCTTATGACACAGTCATGAAAATAAAGAATCAAACTGCTTGTGCATTCTTCTAAAACTTTAACATGTCAACAACAAAAAAGAGACAAAACAAATGTCTTAATCTATAAATGGAGGCTTCATATGTAAAAAAAAAAAGTATCCTTTTGATTTTTATTGAAGACAGAACATAGAAGCAAACAGAAAGATAAGTAATGTAGACTGTTAAGATTTATACATTTTTCAATTCTGAGATGTCATCAAATCCACTCATTATAAATAAGCTGAAGAAATCTGGATTGAGAAGGTAGGATTGACTGGGGCTGATATCTATACTTTGCTGTTTAAAAACCTGTAAACCCTTATTTACAACAACAAAAAAGTACAGTGATATCTTCCCCAGAGGCCGCCGCCTAAGAGACTGTTTTTCCCTGGCACAGATTTTTTCCTCTTTATATACCATGCCTACGAAGCTGCTTGAAAAACCTTCAGTCCGGCTTTTTCTTTCATCCGAAGACCAAAATCAGTCTGCTATACTATACGCTATGAACTTTTACGAAAGTTAAAATTTAGATTGGCGTTGCAGCGTGTCCCGAATAAACTTTTCTAGAAATGTACCCGGCTTTGTTCTTCCTCATCTTTCTTTCCATCCTCCCCGTCTAGCTTTTTGTTTGATAAACATTACATAGTGATTATCTGGGCTACTAAATCGATCTAGCTAAGTCTCAATATCCAAAAATGACGGTAAAATACTGCAAATTGATCTCAAAGTGAGTGAAGTTTGATCGATTTTGAGCAAGAAATGCATAAAATGCCCTTGACAACGGGTTTCATAGAAGGCTAACTAGGCATCAAACCAAAGCGTATTATACATCATTGGAATCGGCAGTTCAAAGGCAGTTTGATGGTAAAATCGCTAATTTTGAAAGAACAATACTGAATCCTTACATTCAAATGAATGACGGGTTTGATTGGGAATGTGATACGCTGAGTGACTGATTTCACAAACAATGGAAATGTGTGTAATATTCAAGTTGTGGTCGAATCAAAAAGTGGATCTAGATTCTAGATCTAAATCTGGCTCCAGATTTAGTTTCTATGCCTTGTTATATTGACATCATGTAAAGTAGCCCTTCAACGACTTTTATTCAGCGTAGATCTAGTATCTTGATTTGTTGTGATAAGATGCCAGCGTCACATCCATTTGTTTTTCGACAACCTGTTGATGTTTTGCTTTCTATTTTTTATTAGGTACGGTGCAGGGAACGGATGGTCTTTGAGAATATAGGGAACCATGCTGTTTTTCCTTTTGTTGTAACATATCATTAGCTATAATAGATATTGTCACATTTATTTCAGTTTTCTTGGGAGAAAAGATTTGGCTAATTAGTTTTGTAAGGATACTCTTTCATCCTTTGTTTCCTAACTTTTTTTCATGGTTCTCATACATTGTCTCCTCTTTTCTTCTACAGCTATTATTAGAATTATTTGTGAAGATGCCTCCTACTAAGGCTTCTACGGAGAAGTTAAGTTCGAAGAGTAAGATAAAGTCAAGAAGGAAAGTGGAGTTGGAGAAGGCAGAGCGGCTTTGCAGCAGCAGCGGCAGCAGCAGGAGGGGCAACAGGATGAGATGCCTTTGACCTCTCAACCATCTTCTTCTTCTCCTTCCCACCCCCATCCATATCAGCATCAGCCCGGAAGCTTTCTTTTCTTTCGCATGATGAACCTGTAACATCTGATTCTCCCGTTTTTTTTTTGGGGGGGGGGGCTATGATAGAGCAGCTTTTCTGCCTCCAGGAAATGATCAAGATTCTTCTTTGTCCCTTTTGTTTCCAGCCCACTTTATCTCTTGCTAAAAGAGACAGGACATTTGGACTCGCTATTCTCCTGAAGCTCTCGTGTACAACGTGCTGTAAGGTCATCCGTCTGCAAAGATCGACAGGGGTTCGAGGTGAACCGCGGTGCAATGGCGACATCCATCGCAACTGGCATGGGGCAGGCAGGCCTTACAGCTTTCTGTGAGATGATGGATATGCCTCTTTTTCATCACAGGACCTTTTTACAACATCAACGGACCATCGCCGCGAGATCTGCTAGCTATTCGTCAGGTTTGTTACATGAGGCTGTTGAAGTCGTCTGAAAAGCGCATCCTGAGCAGGCAAGAAATTCTGCCATAGACATCGACGTCTCCTATGATGGTAGCTGGCATACTCATGGACACAAGTCTATGTGCGGTATTGGTTGTGTAATTGAGAACAGGACTGGTCTTGTGATGGACTAGGAGGTATTGTCGAAGTACTGTCATAAGTGCGACACAGTCAAGCAAGCTCAAGGATAATGAGGAGGTGTATGAGGAGTTTAGGAAGAAGCATGGAGTAGAATGTGATAGGAATCATGTAGGATCTTCAGGTAGTATGGAGCAGAAGGCAGCAGTAAATATGTGGAGGAGATCTGTAGAGAAGAATAGTCTTAGGTATAGGTCAGTAATTTGTGATGGTGATACTAATACAATTAGGCAGCTGAAAGATACAGATCCATATGAAGGTGTGGTGACTGAAAAGAGAGAATGTGTCAATCATGTGGCTAAGAGATTAGGAACAGCACTTAGGAAGACTGGAGAATAAGAAGAAGGTGAAGGTGATATTAGGTGGTAATGGAAAAGGGAAGTTGACACAGGGGAAGATATTGAAGTTGCAGAAGTATTATACAAAGGCGGCCAGATTATGTCATGTAAATATCAAGTTACCGTGTATACTAAAAGCATGAAATGTTATGACTAATCACATGTTTTAAAGCAAATTTTAAGCTCTTTCCACAGGCATTGGTTTGTATTTTGGATAAACAAATAGTATTGGGTGTTTGAATGGCTTCAATTCTTTAAACCAATGATTTAATCCGTTTTTTTCAAGTTTTCTCGAAACAAATTTTTTTAGGGGTGCGATTATAAAATGCTGTACTTTTTGAGAACATTGGCAACAAAAATTGGGCTTACTCGTTAATAGATATAGGCATTACAAAAAAACATAAAAAGAATAGGACAAATAGTTGCTCTCACCACAACTGTCATACATCATGCTGAACAAAGCGGCTTTTTTGCCATAAGATGCGCCAGTCTGGACAAGATACTGAGCCAATGATTTTATGTCAATAAACTTTTTGTCAAACAGACGACAAGCCCATTCGCAGATCAGTTGTGAAGACAGATTTTGCATTTCTTGCAAAGGGTTGGGTACGACCTCTGGGTTCTGGGAACAGGGACAAATGAAATATGAGTCATTTATGAAACACAAACTTTTACTTTCACATTTCATAACAATTTTAATGATTTCATTTAACTTCCTTGTTGCCATTCCCTCTACTGTTTAAATTATGGTGATACATAGTATATGGCCTACACAAATCATATTTAGCCTGCACAAATCAAATTAGTGTCTGATACCCACCATTCCTTCAAAAGCAGCTGCCCAACAAAGTAAGGTTGCTTCAGTACCTTGTACTTAAAATATTTCTAGCAACAAAGCATTTGTGTTACTTGATTCAATCATCATGAAAAAAACAAAAGACTGTAGTTGGCCACTCTTGTTCTGGGATACAATATCTACTGATAAGTTGAATGAACATTTTCTAACAGATACGTTTGTATCTAGGTGCAGTATGAATCAGATGGCACTTATAGCACTGGTAAATCAGAATAAATATTGGCTTTATATGCAATTGAAGTAATAATTGCTGATGAAGGGTGCTGTGGTATACAAGGTTATTGTGTGTATTATACATGTAGGTGTTGTGCATGGGCATTGTGCTATACACAGGTGCTGTGGTGTACATTGGTGTTGCGTACACAGGAGTTGTGTGCATATACAAAATGTACAAAATGAGTGTTGTGGTGAGAAAGGTGCTGTACATGAGTTGTTCTGGTGAGAATGGGTGCATTGGTGTTGTGCTATACATGGTTGTTGTGGTGTGTATTAATGCTGTGATGTGCATGGTTAGCAAAGATTTGGATAGTGACATTTCAAAAGAAGATATGTGTTTTAGGGTTTCCGGATAATATAAAATTCTCCCCTTTGGCATGCTATCTGAAGATTTTAACAGATTGAAGTTTACTATTTTTCTTTTCTAAGGCTGTCAAATTCTTACAAAGTAATGCCTATTATGGGGAAGATAAGTGACCAAAAAAAGGATGAGATGAAAAAGAGAAATAAAGTGTTACAATAATGACATATGAGAATCCTTGTGTCAACTCATGCCTACCACAAGAGGTCAAAGCATGGACCAATGAGTCATAAAACTATTCCAGTCCAACTAAATTGTATTACTCATTGCTATATCTACTCGTGTTCAAACCTTTGGTCAACAATGCTCTACATTTTGTCAGTGCGCTAACATGTTGGCATAAGTTATTTTTGTGGTTTTGAGAATTGAAAAAACCCAACTCTTTTGGCCTGACTCAGCCAACATTATAGTCCAAACTGAAACATCATTGATAACTCAGGAATGCCTCTGCACATTTTTTCCTCATTTATCATGATGATCGATCATAGGATTTGGAATATTCTGACTTAGGGCAATATGTTAGCACACAATGATTTGATTGACATGATCTATTTAGAAGCTTGAGTCTACAGGTAATCATTAGAGTCAAAAGAAAATGACATAAAAGAAATTTACCTCTGAGGGTTTTGCATCTACGACAGGCAACGTAGGCATTTCTACCTGTGTTCTCCTTTTCAAACCTCCATAGTAAGACGTGAAGACAGTAGTCAAGGAATTATAACATATTCATATGTATATGAGCCATTCTTAAAAAGTCATTACATAATGCCGGTGTCAAAATATGGTCCAAATTCTAGCACCTTCCTTTCATTTGTAAATAATTTTGTTGACACCTGAAGAGCACTAAATAAAGTCATAGGTGATATGCAAATCATATTCAGTCTGCACTGGATTTAGTTCTGTTTGGAAAATCAGAAAGGGACCTCCAGTCGAATATCAACATGATGAATAATGAATAAAAATGAACATATAACCATCTGGGAAAACCAAAACAATGCTAAAACTAGAATGATAAAACACAAAATCTTAAATTGGGCAGGGAGAATTTAGAACAAGTTTATTGTCCTACAATCACCTATGGCAGTGAAACCTGGGGAAAACTTAACAGAAGAAATCACAGAGAATACAAAAGGCAAATGCAACATATAAAAATCTGGGAAAGGCATTTGTAGGTAAAACAAAATTGACAAAATCAAAACACAAAATAAGAGATACAAACCAAAGTTTATTGTCCTACTCTCTAAGATGGCAATGAAACCTGGACCTTATACAGTTAAAACTCACAGTAAAGACCAAAAGGCACACCTCAGAAATGAAAAATCTAAGAAGAGTAGTAGGGAAAATAAAGAGACAAAATCAGAAACACAACAATAAGAGATCAAACAGGGCAGATAGCATAAAAATCTAAGATAGAAATGAATAACTCAGAAGGTTAGAATGGGAGCTAAAAGAAAGAAAAGACCAAAAGGCAGATTCCAGAGACCATTTTACATAAATAGTGATAATGAGAACAACGCAAAGAAATATTAGTTTCATGTTATTTTGAAAACAGAAACATGTAAGGACAGGGTTTCAAATAGCCTGGAGAAAGATCAACTCTTGGGTCAAATCTAAACCCATTTGATTAGAAAAAGAATGGGAGCTGATAAAGAAAGAAAGAATTATTTTTTACTCAAAGTAAGATTCCATTAGATCCAATTTAAAGCTCGCCTAACTAAAGTATTGAATACTGTATTTCATATCACCCTTTATGTAGTTCATCGTGGAAAAAAAGAAAAAGAAAGATGTGGTAAAAGAGTAATCATAATCATCATTGTCTACGGGCATGCTTGTATGTGTATATAATATATAAATATTGGGATGGAGGATTACCATTTGATATGAGCTTAACTTAAAAATAGCATCTTTTGCAATACTTTTGGTTCAACATAATCTGATCCATGATAAATTAATGATCTTGTTAATCCTCTGGTATGTTAAGAAAAAAAATACAAAACATCATTGTTTCATTTTTACTTTCCTGCAAAATGAACCATCTTCCTATTTGGGAACATTGCAGTCAGAGTAGGTCAAATTATCAGCCTGAGGTAGTTTCAGCATGACAGAGCAGGACCGAAATAACAGCCCTTCTATACTGTTACAGAGCAGTTTTGGCCCTTTGGCAGTGAAAAGCTTAAGAAAAGAAACAAAAGCAATCTATGTGATAAAATTAAGAACTTCTAAGCCTATTTTAAGATTCCTAATTGTTTAAAAGAAGCAACTTAACAATTGACTTAATCTAAAAGAGAAGTGTATACAAGAAAAAAGGATATTTTGATTTCCCCCTTTGTCCAAGGCGTCTGTGATGTATGTTTGGAAAAGCAGATTTCACCATCTTGCCGAAGTCAGCACTTCCCACAGCATTAATATTTGTGGCCTCACAGTACAACCTGATTTCAAAATACAACAATAGATTTATTACTGAGAGAAAAGCCTGCAATTTTTCTTAACCTTTGTTTCCAGTAATTAACTCAGTGTCGTCCTGACATATCTCTCATATAAAAAAAGTCACAATGAGCCCTATCTCTTATTTATGAAGGAATACGTTTTTACCATTAAAATGAAATATATTGTAATCATAGACACATGTGCATCTCTGTATTTTTTTCTTCCACATAAGTTGACTGGGAAATCAAACATTTTACTTGACCCTTTTCAGGAATAGTAGAGCGATTTCAGTAAAAGAAGTGTGGATGTAACACTACAAACATGAATCTAATCAACTTCAGATCAAACATTTAATCACAGTGTTTTCTTGAGACTGGCTTTGGAATATATGATCATCTACGTCTCTATGTTTGCTTCACTTTAATTATTTGCATTATTTATTATCATTTTTTCTCATTTACTAGGACATTTCGGCAAGAACAAATCCATTTCAGACAGTCCCGTGTTTCTTTTCAACAAACTCAATAAATATAATCTCAAACTTTGTGAAACTGAAATGCAATACGAATATTACAAGGAATGTCATCTTTTTTTTTAATGCCTCATTTAAGGGCTTCGACAGCTCATTAAATGACAACGTTATGAAGAAAATATCTAATTCTATTGCACAAAATATGCAATGCAAAAAATTTGAGGATTTTCTGACATAATGGATTTCTGTCTCAATAAGATGGGTTCAAGACATATTTACTTCATTTAGATCAATCTGTTTTCTTTCCATATTACTTACAAACACCAAGCATTGAAATAGTCACCTTTTGACTCACAGCGAATTTCAAATTCATTACTTTCATTTCTTTTTACACTACCGATAATACTTTTTTTCTTTTTTTCAGTAGACTTTCCACTTTTGCCTCAGGAAAAGACAGTGATATAGAAATCATAACACATTCAAACACGAGAGAAAAAGAAATTTGAGGGTTACCTGTACTGATGATACATTTCTTGTTTTGGCACACAAACATTTTTATCTTCAACATATTGAGACCTTATCCACTTCAGGGTTGTAGAGGTTCTGGTAACTGATGACACTGGTGTCACATTTCTGCAAAATAGCAAAAGAAATTAAAAAGAAAACATAAAACACCAATGAAAAACTGCATTTATTCAAACTGCTTTTTCTTCTTCTTCAAAGCCAACTCAAAAGTCATCTTCAGAATAAGATAAATTATAATGGTCTAGGAACAGGGCCTTAGGGGGATTGAAAGATCCTTCTGGTAATATACAATAAGCAATGATGAATTTAGACCATTGATTGTTTTGCCTAGCCTACACAAAACATAGTGACTCGTGATGCTGGCTGTCTAACAGGTCGAGTAACACTCACTGTTAACCATCTATGCTAGACGATGACCATTGTCTGCTTGACCCAGGTGCATGAAATTGGCATCATAATTCATGATCTTGTTCGGATTGTGTTTCATGAAAAAGAAGCAAGTTTTACAAAGAGAGCTATTCCAACACCAAAGATTTCATCTCAAGAGGACTTCCAAGTCTTTTAGAGACTAGGGATGGTACGCTTGTCACTTATCTCCTGTGCACTTCACTGCTGAGTGATAGTGGTGGTGTAAGCCATACGACTATCTTAAAATGAGACAATTTAAAGTTTGTTTTCTCGTCATTTCGCCCAGGTATCACTTCACCAGACGTGCGTTGATTCAAAACAATTGCACACGACTTAGCTTCACGCGCAAATCTTGTGAAGTCATGCCACCAACTCTGCAAATCTCACTTTACCCACCAAACTTTGGATAGGTTGCATGTGATGAAGGTACGATTTTGCATGGGCTGGAATTAATCTGGCTATACTTGAAAATGATTGTCTCATCATCAGTAAGGCTTCCGCTTTTCAACGTGTTAAAGGTTCAGTTCAATTATGTGTAAATAAGACTCCATCATGTGGAAAACAAAATATCATTGACCAAATCACATGGAACTTTTAAACTAGAGGTATCATTTTCTTAATGCGCCACTTGACTTGTTCCAACATATGTTGAAAATCTGATTTTGTTGGTCATCTTTACATATCAATGATGTCACAGTAGACGTTTAAATAAGAAAAAGAAATGGCCATGACGTCCAAATTAACATCATACATGCAACTTTGAAAAATAGAATTTTCAAATTCTTACCTCTTAGTTATTTCATCCAATGTTTGGCCCGTTGGAAGCTTCAGATATAAATAAAATTTCTCCGGGTCCGACAACTTTGATACATGTTTCTAAAAGAAAAGGAAATAAAAAATTGGGTCTTGAATATTTTAATTTGTTAATATGTTTGAATAGTTTATTACTACACACAAAAAAATTAAACTAACATTTTTCATTATTCCCCCATTATTCTTTCACCTCAACATTTCCAATGTGTTAATAATTGAGTAAAAAGCTGAGGATATGATTTGGCTAAGCAATATTCCAATTTCTATTTTCATATATTTCTAAATCATACAACAGAAGACTTACCAAAATGGCTCCCAATTTTTCTTTCTGCTCTGTTCTGTAGATCAGACAAGAAAGAAAAAACCTGTTAAAAACTGAACAATTTTAAGGGGTATGGGTGGGCTCCTGAAATAACTGATTTTTTGGTCAACTTTATCGATTTTCGTTTGTTTTAATATTTGGAAAAAACAAACCCTCCTCTACAAGATTCTCAAGAAGAAAAGTCTGTTTCATGCAGAAAACATTTATTTATGATGTCTTTTTAAGAATCTGGAGTAGTGCAATTGGTGTGTTCAACCACAGTGTGTCTTGAACTCAATACAGTGGAGACCTCAGGTTACTTTGATAATTGTTGTTATTTACTTAAATGGTTGTCCCAAAGGTTTGTGATGTAAAGAAGTTTTCGTGAAAGTTTTTTTAAAATGTTGGCATTGTTATTTTTTGCTTTGCTACGACACCCCTTTATTTTTTGTAGACATAAAATTTGGTATGAATGCTGCTCTACGTAATTCAAAACATTTTTCAGTGTTTTCTTCTCTCTTAACGTTTATACTTTCATAAATATGAATATTTTTTGTGTGCAAAATATAGAAAAAATAAGAATTTTTCATATATTAAAAAAATCATAAAACAAATGGCATTATATGGAAATTGAATTGAACTGTGTATACCTTGAGAGAAATTAATTGAAAACTAAGGGATGAATTCCCTTCAAGAGAATTGTCAGAAATTCAAGACGGCAGCCATTACCATAGCAACTAGAAGCATTCAACAATATGTCAATACATATTTCAGCTCAGGGCACTATATCCATTACACCTTTATTTAAATACAAGGGGACTACCTAAAATCATTGGGTAATTTTTCTTTTTCGGGTTCTCCTTTACAAAAGTTCTTAAGATATTGTTGTCCTATTTAAATTCTGCAGGAAATGAAAGAATTATTCAATGGCAGAAGTTCAGAAAATTTGGAAAGAATGGATTTAATTTAGATTAGAGGGATATATTTTATACGTTACCTAGGTTTTGCACGTACATCTGACATAATTATGGAAGTTTTCGCAATTAGCTGGATTACTATATATATATATATGTATATATATATATATATATATATTATATATATATATATATATATATATATATATATTATATATATTTATATATATATATATATATATATATATATATATATATATATATATATATATTATATATATTTATATATATATATATATATATATATATATATATATATATATATATATATATATATATATATATATATCAAGGAATACTTTAAGAAAGTTCACGCAGGGTCTAATTTCTGACTTTGCTAGCAAAAGCGATTGTTTCGCTCTACCTTTTCGCATGCCGTCGCCGTCTATTTTTAGAACCAGCGTCACTGCCTTATGTGGCGTAGTAATTCTTACCATCCCTTTTAAGCAAAATAAGAGGTAATTAAAGTCAATAGAGTATATCTATTTAGTTTGAGATATTATTTACATACCGAGTAAAGTATTTGATGATGCAATATTCTATTATTGAGAACATACACTGTAGACTATTTTGCTATCGCAAGCTTACATCACCGGAACTAGAAGAGCCTCGGTTTGTTTTCATTGATTTGAATCGAAGTTCGAGGTGAAAATTGAAGGAATATTGTCACAATATCAGCGATGTTTCTATTCTAATGTTAAAACCAATTCATCCTCACATTGTTACTTTTAATATTTAGATCTAGATCTAATGAATGTTGTAAAATCTGTTCTCGTTTAAAATGTCAAATAAATGTGGCATTGTGAATTGTAGGGGGAAATTACGATGAATCTAACAAGTGAAGTGTGTTTCGGTTACCCAAAGATAAATATGAAAAGCAAGCATGGTTGGATGTGTTATCTCCACGTAAAGGCTTTGTTATCGAACCGTCTAAATTTTTCATCTGTGAAAGGCATTGCCCTGAAAATATTAAAATGATAAAGCTACCTGGAGGCCATACTAGACCGGCATATGCACCATCTGTTTTTAATATTCCAACTTCGTGTTTACCAACACCAAAGAAAGCCTCGTGACCCAAAAGCTGAAGACCAACAACTTAAGTATTTTCTAAAGAAAGACAAGATCAGTTCTTTTTCTGATCACAAAGAAAATATGATAGGTTGATGATATCTCGATCAGAAGATAAATTTGCATGTGTGTGTTCATGACAAAGGATTTCAAGGAGAGTTACATTTCAATAACTGTTAATGATAAATCTACATTGATTTCTCCTTTAACTCTTTATGCTTTTAAAAAAGGGATGATTGTGCCGTTAGGTAAAATTTTGAATCCAAACCATGGGTTGGCTAGCTACTCCCAATTTGCAGCTGTTGTTAATTCAGTGTTCAAATATGATCTAAGTGTGACTAGTGTGATTGAAAACGTAATGATTCTTCAGTCCCATGATCATTCAGGTTTACTGGATGCTGACAAGGCAAAAAAACTTAACTTTATCACAAGGCAGTGGCAACTGTTGTGTCACAAAAACTTCTGTGTCTCTGATTATTGTTTTGCCCTTGAATCTTTTCCAAATTGTAAGTATGCTCAACCTCGTGAATTTGTGGTGCTTCCAATTACATGAAAACTACAATCCATTATTTCTGCAACCAGCATTGACCAAATGTTGGGGAAAACATTTTTAAAAACAAACGATGTGCAGAAGAATGTATTTTTGATTATTGACGAGATTAAGATTCGTCCAACAGTGGCTTATACTGGTGGTGTTTTAAATATGATAGCTAAAAATAACTCCGATTGAAAGGCAACCTCTATGCTCTGTGTTATGGTGAAATGCTTACACGGTGGACCTAGTGTTATGGTTTCTGTGACCCCTGTGCATAAATTAACAGCATTGTACCAATTTAGTATAGTGAAAGAAGCTGCTGCTTTTGTTGAAAATTCCGGCGGATTGTTTTAGAATCAATCACTGACAATCATAAGATCAATCAGCAATTTTGTAAGCTATTCAATAGAACTTCTGACTGTCAGGCCATTCATCCATTAGATGAACAGCGTTATTGATTTCTTTTGTTTGACACTGTTCATTTGTTAAAATGTCTTCGAAATAACTTGATCACAGAAAAATGTCAAAAGTTATTAATTGATAATGAAACTGTTGCCTAATTTTCTGATGTTAGGAGTTCATACCTTTCTGAGAAAGATAATGTTTTGAAAACCACACCCCTCACATATACCGCTATTTGCCCATCTAGACTCATTTTATTATAAGACTAACCTTGTTCTAGACGAAAAAATCAATTTATAATTTAAATGAATCTTCAGAGGAGAAAAAGCCTTATTGGAAGATGATTTTATACATCATGTTTCTTTCCACAGTATATATTGGGGTATAATACAGAAGGTTTCATTGAATAAATATTTTATTTTTGCTGAAAAATGCCATTGTTAACCATATTCCTATCATGATATGTTTTAATGAAGTATAGTCCCAAAAATTATGATTGATTTAAATCAACTATGCATTTTGTGTTCAATACACTCTCGCCTCTGCTAGCGAAGTCAGAAATTAGACCCTGCATGTTCTTTCTTACAGTAGTTCTTGATATATATATATATAATTACTGAAAAGCGTATCGAGGGAAATCTTTTTAGGAAGATCTGGCCTGGAACTTTTGACTTCCTTATTAGACATGATGAGAAGATCTTCTAGACATGAATAAAAACTCTTCATGGGCTATTAAGTATATAAACAAAAACAGGAAATGATTCAGAGCTTTTAATTTGTTATTTTTATATAATTTCTTGATATCATTATAGACATGTGATCTTTCTTTCTTGTACCTCCCATAACCCCATAGTTAAGGATCTAAATATACATTAGATTTGGTTTTTCAAAGTTTTCATGGCTGTATATTGGACTAACCATGTCTGGATTCAATGTATAAAAACATCATGGATAAGATGAAAAAGATGCACGTTTAGTTTATAATTTATATCATGATATGATGAATGCACTTTTAAAATTAAAACACTTACCTGATGGCAGACTCAATCATTGATGTCAAGTTTGTTTGTGAATTTGACTGAGACATCTTCTCTCAAGAGTTTAGGATAAATGGAATTCTATGAAGGTAGGTACTTTTGAAAAATATCTGTGAATGAATTGAACATCCGAAAATTAAAGAAAAGGTTAAATAAGAAAACCTTTGGTCAAATCCTCTTTTGACAGCACATAAAATAAAAAATACAATTTGTCATGAGTTTCCCTTTGAGAGTGGATAAAAAAAGAAGAAGTTCCTTCAAGACCATTTATTTACAGCTCATTTATAGCGTATTCCCTATTAGGTAGCGTGAAGCAAGACGTGAAAATACATCATCTCCTTAGTAATTAATGATGATATCCACCAGGACTAGGGTCAGATGAGGGAAAAATGCATTTATAGTGAATCTCAGCAGTGAAAACAAAAAATCTATATTTGCAAATTGAAGCCAAGTTTATTGTTATAAATAAATCAAATGGTATGCTTTACTCCACTTCATGTGTCAGGTAAAGAGTAAGTAAAACACAAAAGGTGTGTTTGTAATGGAGGCTAGAAATAACGCCGCCATCTTGATTTTATTGTGGACAATTTTTGATAAGCAAATCAAAATCACCATCTGAAAGTCAGGTTTTGATAATGGAACTTTAATGCGTGACAAAGTTCAAACTTATAACACATATAACCTCTGCTGAGGTATATTCTAGATAAACTAATGCTGCACAGAATCAGGAGGCGGGATGGGGGAGGTAGTTGAGAGATCTTGAACTCTACTTGAACATCTTCAACCTCTGCTATCTTATTTGCTTCTCTCCCCTCTTATTATTGCGTTTTAGTACTATTGTATCATGGTACGGAGAAGTATTAACCCTTGTAAGGCTAACCTTCCAGCTGACCCCAATATCGATCGATAATCTGACGTGTACGAGGCTTCCGCGCGCAGCACCGACAGTTTTCCGCCCCGCTGACGAGGCTGCCGCGCTTGATCACGCCGTACCTGTAATTATTGTGATTGTTTTTGATCTTCATTGAGTAAGGTGACACAGTGGACAATTCATTTTGTTATTGTCATCATATTTATATTGCATTGTTTACTAACAATAACATCTATTACAGTCTACTTTTATTAAACATGAAGAGGAATAATACTGCAGTTGGCCCATTACTAATGAAGAGGAATATGAAAGGTATAATAGTAATAGATAGAAAATGGGTCAGGACCGAGAAATCTTCAGTGTGCCCAACCTTCATAAGCAACAAGGAGACATTAAAACAAATAACGCTAACAATGCTGGGCAAAACTAATACTAATAGAGTCATTGGTGCAATGACCCATCGCGCCATGTTCATCAACAGAGCAAGCCTCAAAACAACAAGAAACAAAAAGAAAGAAGAAAACAAAATACATCTGCCATAAGAGAGACAGAGAGAGAGAGGAGGGAGGGATAGAAAGAGAAAAGGAAACAAAAAGGAGACATAAGGAGAAAGGGGAATATCTGTCTCTCTCACTTTCTCCGTCCTCTCTCTTCATCTTGCTTTCTTTGAGAGACAGAGAGAGAGGAAATTTCCAAACGCCTTTCGCATATCCTGTGACCGAGTCCAATGTGCATAGGTAACACATTCCTTGATGAAAGAAACAGGCCCCCCCGGTTTATTGCTTTTACAATTGTGTATCATCCCAGCTGCGGCAATGCGCTCTATCCCAGACCTAACACCTCACCTGCATGCATCCCATGCTTTTGAAAACTTCCTCCCTACCCTATGTCTATCACTAGTATCAACCTCTCTTCTCCTTGACAATGATATAACTGACCATCATTTTGTATTCTTGGCTGTTCCCTTCCTACAGTTTGATAGTAATCCACCTCCTCCCAAACAGCCCCCAACCCCTTATGCAATCCAGTAGTTTTTCACATATTCTCCCCACTTCTGGATGTAAGTCTCCTCCTTGGTCCTTTCTATACAGTAGGAAGATAGACTCATGTAGTTTCTAATGTCTATACACTAGTCCAGATATATCTCATGTCATCATGACCATGTGAAATGGACCTGTTTGAAAGATCAAAGTTCCTTTTGTTGCTAGTCGCTGAACTCAGTTGAAAGCTTCACTTTTCCTTGAACTTTCAATACTCTAATCTCTTCATTCTTATGTGAAAAAGAGGTGATGTATTTTGACGTATGATAATATAACGATCAACACAATGCTCCCCCTGATTGGTCAACCCTGACCATGGTTTCTTTCTATTGACTCAAGGTCACGCCTCCATTCAGGCTGACCATAGGTGTGCAATGTTGGCCACTGATATCTTTTATTTATATATCAATCACTATTTCTTGCTTGTGAGTGAAGCTTCTTACTAAAGTAATTGTCATCTGTTCAGAAGTTGTGTCGGTCATGCGAAGACAAGAGGCTTTGGTTTTGTCCACTTTGCAGAGGGTCCACAGCCTGCATTGAGAGATAGAGCTCTTGTGTGTTGTTGTATCTCTTTAAAAGAAATATATCAAGTGTGTGTTTGACCTGGAAATGAACTATCAGTTTTACCCTTTAGAATAATAGACTTTCTCTATTTGGTGTGGCGTGGTGGTCAGAATAGAGGCATTCCCAGAACCTGTCTTGCTGGAAGGCCGGGAGTTATGCAATGTACGGGACCCCATTAGTGCAGGTGTGTGAGTGACCAGATACGGGACCCGCCTGAAAAGGGCTAACCTTCGTAGTAAGGTGGGAGGGAGTTGACACAAAAAGATCGTTTTGGCACGCCTCGACTCAGCCACCCTCTACATCTGCTAGAAGCAACCTAGCATGCAAAACTATCATGGTTACAGTTCCTACATATCACCGGCCGA
>JAXRKP010001070.1:92500-97500 GCA_037039925.1 Doris montereyensis | reverse complement strand
ACATGTTGGTGCCGTAAATAAAGTCTCCAAGCGTGGTTCCTTGCAGCGATGTTAAAAGCCTTCTTCAACCTCCGACGAACAGTGAAACGACTGATGTACATACATGTACCTGAAACTCTCTCTTCCTTTCGCTATTTTCAAAGATGGTCTGAAACGATCAAATAGGTGCAGGATTCTGCTCCGACGTAGCGGTCCTGAACAGGAGTTGAGTTGAGTTTGTTTGTTTGTTTGTTTCTTTGAAGTAACCCTGTCCACCATGGCGGTGATCTCAGGGTAAGAGTTGAAACTTTCGGGCGACCGCTTCTCGAACTGGTGATTTCTAGCGGCTGTCTTAGAACTCTAATGGTATCTCTTTTGGCGAAATAAAGGTTCTTGAAACATGGGGCATGGTTGCATCAGAGCGCAACGGTCCCAAGGCTTGGTGGTTACGCTCACGTTCTGCCAACCGAGACATCTTCAATCGTAGGATATTGATTTGATTTGATTTACCCACATCCACAACTAAAGTGATCTCGGGGTTTTTGGTAAAAATTTTAATTTTGCCCGGACTTCCCATGTAAACAGCCAAGGAATCGTTAACGTGCACAGAGTGTTGTTATCTGCACACGGGGCCTCCTTCTTATCGTTCGTCCCCGATGGGACTAGGTGTCGATTCACCAACCTGGGCCGGGGGGAAGGGCAGGGGCAGGGGGGTCTAAAGTTTGTGTGAAAAAAAAAGAGAAATTGTTTCGACCGTTGGCGGGGCTCGAACCTACTACCTTTTGGTTGAGAGGCCGACACGTTGCCTTTGGACAGCCGAATACTTCCTCAATCGTAGGAAATGATCGGTGAACTGACAACTTTAATGCGGTTTTAAGTAGGAGTACAAACAGAGTGGGTAAGCTTTCACACCTCATCCCCCTTTCCTTTTTCAAGGAGTGGAAAGGGGACAAAGGAAATGAGGAGAGGAAGCGACAGAATAGATTCGGCATCTTCACTCCATTGTTAGAAATCGGTGAACACATCTCTGTGTAAAAATATGTGTACACACATAACGAACATCGTGATACAGTGATAGCAAGGCGGTTGAAATGTAGTGCAGCGCTTATTTATCTTCTCTCCTCATCTTTTTAGTGGGGAATTGGTAGCAGAAAAGGAGAGGAATCCACTCTAACTTGCCCGATAAATTTCCTACAAATTAAATTTCTTTTCATCTTTCCCTTCTCCTCTCCTTGAAAAAGGGGAAAAGAGAAAAGCGAATCCACTCTGTGTTTACATCCTAACCCTCACATGACTTTTTAAAAATAATAAATGAAACGATTTTTATCATTCAAATGTCACACAAAAGAGGAATTCGTGGTTCTTGCATGAGCATAATATCATGAACACGCAGCAAACGTGTTAAACGACAATGTTTTTGGTGTGAATTAGAGATATTCATTGATTTACAGGAATACCACACAAACATAAGGACTAGTTTAAAATCATAGATTACCGAATTTTATAGAAGAAGAAAAAATGTGGTCAGTTTCTTTTGCTCGTGAGTATTAGTACTTGGAAGGGAATGGTTTGAGGAGAAATGCCTCGTGAATAAATTATGTTCTTTGATTATGTGTTACAAAGGAATAAAATAAGCCTGATAAAACAATACATATAAAGTCAAAGGAAACAAAATTCAACAACTACCAAACAGAAGTAAATACGTCATTGGAAAAATTGTGGCATTCGTTCCGCAGTGTTTAGTTTCAATTCCAATCCTTAATACCACTTTTGTAGGTATCCTGGTTCTTTTTAGCGGCAGTGCTATGGATGAGTGTGTCGCTGAAAGTGGCTCTGTATATGTTCATTGTTGTTGTGCATTTGGGAGCAGCTAGATCGTTATTAATATGTGGTGGACCGTGGTTGAACATTCGGGGCGATTTCACATACGAGTTACTCTCCACTGGTGGAAGTCCATCTAAATTTGAATCAATAGAAAAAACCAAACAGCAATATTAGTTACTCAAATGTTTTAGTAAAAACATATTTAAATGCGTCAATTAGTGTTTGAGATTCCTTCAGGCCAGACTATTTTGACAATTCTCCTCGGACATCTTTGTATGAATGATTGTATTTTTTGAGGCTTATTTTTGTGGTTTTCAGGTTTGTGACCCATATGCTAGCACTGATTTGACATTTGAGTTGAATATCCTTAGTTTGGTTCTTTCTGGTACACTCTTGCTGGACAATATCTTGTTCTTTCTTTCTTTATCAGTTTTCATTCTACCTTTCGGTGTATGGATTCAGATGCCCGAGGTGATCTTTCTCCAGGATGCCCTGTCCTGACATTTTCTGTTTCCTTCCAAAAATGTTAAATTTCTATTTTTCAATGCCTCTTTTATATCTTCTTCCCACTTTCTCCGAGGTCTGCCTTTTGGTCTTTTACATTGGGCTTTAGCACTGTATAATGATTTAGCTATTATATTGTCATTCATTCTGTTTACATGCCAAACCATCTCAATTGATTTATTTCTATCTTAGTTTTTATGCCATCTGCTTTGGTTTGATCTCTTATTGTTGTGTTTCTGATTTTGTCTCTTTTAGTTTTCCCTATTACTCTTCTTAGATATTTCATTTCGGTTGCCTGTACTCTACTGTATTCTCTACTATCTAAGGTCCAGGTTTCACTACCATAGAGAAGTGTAGGACAATAAACTGTGTTGTATACTGCCATTTTGGTTTTTGTTGACAACTTGTTTACCTACAAATGCCTTTCCTATATGGTTATATACTGCACTTGCCTTTTGGATTCTCTGGCTGATTTCTTCTCTTAGTTTTCCCTCTGAGTTAATCATTACTCCTAGGTAATTGTAGCTTTGAACTTGTTCTAAATTCTCCCTGCCCAATTTAAGATTTTGTGTTTTACTTCCCTAGTTACTAACATTGTTTTGGTTTTCTTTGCATTTACTCTCATTCCTCTTTATTTTGTTCATTGTTCATAATGTTGATATTCGACTGAATGTCACTTTCTGATTTTCCAAACAGAACTAAATCATCGGCAAATGAAAGCATTGATACATTTACTGGTTTGAGCTTCCACATACCTACATTCATTTTCTTCGTTTTTTGAGGATGCCTTTGCGACTGAATCCATAAATGTGATAAACAAAAGAGGACTTAGGATACAACCCTGTCTTACTCCTATATCTACATCAAATTCTGCAGATATGTTTCCAGCTACTCTCACTGCACATGTTGGTTTATTGTAAAAACTTTTAATGGATTCTATTAAATTTTGCTCTACATTGTGTTCCTTTAAGGAATGCCATAGTTCGTCCCTCCTCACAGTGTCAAATGCCTTTTCTAGATCTATAAAACACAGGTGCAAGTCAACGTTTCTCTCAAGGAATTGTTCTTTTATTTGTCTAATTGTAAATATGTGGTCTTGTACACTTCTTCCTGGTCTAAATTCACTCTGGTGTTCTTCAATCTGATCCTCTACTCTTTTCCTTAGTCTCATTTCCAGTATCCTGGCATACACTTTTCCTGGTACGCTAAGTAATGATACCCTCTATAGTTTGAGCATTCCATAGTTGATCCTTTCGTATGAATTGGTACTACTGTTCCCTTTTTTCCAGTCGTCTGGCACCTGTTTAGACTTCCATGCTTGTTGGCATATTGCATGTAGTTTGTCTGCCTCTCTCCCTTGGTTTTTAATCATTTCTGGATAAACTTGATCTGCTCCTGGGGCTTTTCCTAATTTTACTTTTCTTATAGCTGTTTGGATTTCTTCCATTGAAATATCTACATCTTCAGCTGTCTCCTCTGGATTACTTGTTACTCTTACTAATTGATATGTACTCCTTGTTTCATATGTTCTGGAGGGATTATGTAATTGTTGAAGATACTTTCTCCACGCTTCCATAATTTAGCTGTCTTCTTTCATTATTTCTCCTTTGGCATTCTTAATTTGTCGTATTGGGCATGCTTTGGTCTTTGTCATGCTCTGCATTGGCCCCCAGAACAGGTTTTGATTTCCTTGATAGCTTTCTTGAAGTTTTATCCAAACTCTTCCCATTGTTCCTGTTTTGCTTTCCTAACTTCCTCTTTGGCGATAGTTCTTTTATTCACGTAATCTATCCCATCCTTTGGTCTCTTTGTTTGCAAGTATTTGATCTTAGTTTTGACATTCTCATTCCACCATGCTGTTCTTTTTTCTATCTCCTTTAATTTGTTTCCTACCACAGACCTCTTCCGTACAACTGAGGAGTGTTTCTTTATAGATTTGCCACTTTTCTTCTATTGTGTTATCATTCAGATCCATCTGCCTTTCACTGATAAATCTTTTTTATTCTAGATTGGTATATCTGTTTTACTATTGGTTTATTTAGTTCCTCTATTTTGAGTTCAGTAGCTTTCTTCTCTTTCCTTTTCTGTTTGTTTTCTTCAGTCAGTAATCTCATTTTGGCAATCACTAAGTGATGATCACTAAATATTTCTGCTCCTCTGTTTACTCTTGCATCCAATGTACTGTAAAAAGGGAGCTGTTAACTATTATGTAGTCTATCATTGACTTTTCACATCTGTCTTCATTTACTCTTGTATTTGTGAATATCTTTATGAGGAAAAAATGTGTTAGCTATTTTCATGTTATTCTTTAGGCAAAAATCTATGACTCTCTCTCCATTTGGAGAAGTTTTTGTCTCTCCTTCTTTACCTATTACTCCTCCTGATGTTTCTAAATTGTTGCCTACTCTAGCGTTTAAATCTCCTAAAACCACCAGTTCCTGTTTGTGTTTAAGATTCTCTGCAGCTATTTGTAAATCGTTTTCGAATGTATCTTTTTCTTCGTCTTTCGTTTGGTCCATAAGTTATCAATAATTTAATTTCTGTTCCTTTTGGTTTACTATTTACCTCTAATAACCGTGGGCTTATACATTTCCAACTTTCTAGTAACTTTTCATGCCTTTTATGCACTAGGAGGCCTATTCCTGCTCTAGCTCTATCTTTGACATCTACTCCTGAGAAGATTAAAATATTAT
>JAXRKP010001070.1:80000-87500 GCA_037039925.1 Doris montereyensis | reverse complement strand
AGTATCTTAATTAAATTGCATAGCTCCCACTGCATTTCAACTGAATACTAATATATCAAGCTAGATCTATAGTTATTGACTCTTATTGGGTTATTTGCATGACTAGTCTAGTTCGAGGTCGATCTAACTAGAGTGTGGGTGACCCAATAAGAGTAAATAAGTGTATTATACAACTCCAAAACAGTTGATAAACTATTATGAATTTGACTTTATTCAAACAGAACAAATACGATGAAATTGAAGACAAATAATGTAGTGTTTTCAGATTGAGCTGTAGATTTTTAAATGTGTAACGACAATCAAAACGGTAACCAAATAGCTTTAGATCTAGAGCTAGATAAGAATCAATAATACGCCAGTGTTGTACTGTAGCCTTCGTATTTCGTGATATACAATCACATCAGACATCTCAGTTTCGACAAAGCACCAAGGAAGCCTAATTTATAGGCCGAAATGAATCTATATCTCTGCTGTGTGCATAGTGCAGTGTGTAGCCTTGGTTAACGAACAAAAGGATTATCCGAATGACATTGTCACTCCCTATCACTTTGAATGAGGAAAAATCAGAAACAATACTTTGCTCTTTGTTCTGAGCCCCTTCAAAAATGCAAAGACATATCATTGCCACCAGCTCAAATTGAACCAAAAGAACTGCCCTGAAATATGCTCATCTTTTTTCCAGGATAAAATCAAAAGCATTAGAGATAATTTAGACTAATCTCCCAACTTTGGAACATTTTTTCTGGAGATGACTGTCTTTGCAGCTTCCAGGAAGCCACGAAAAATGAGATTTTGAACTTAACATTGTCAAATCCCACCAAAAACATGTGACCTCGGTTCCCTTCCAACAAGCTTATTCAAGGAATATATTGATGTTCTCTTACCATCTAACACCCAGATCATAAATGATTCTTTGTTGTCTGGCAGGGTTCCTGACATGTGTAAACAAGCTCTCGTGAAACCTTTATTAAAGAAACAAACTTTGGACACATACATTTTGAACAAGTATAGCTCTAGTCCTGTCTCCATCTCTAGTTTATTTCCAAAATTCTTGAAAAAGTTGTTTTAAAACGTCTCTCCTCATCTCCAACGAAACGAGCTATGGAAATCTTTCCAGTCAGCATACCATGCAAACCACTGCACCGAAACCGCCCTTCTGCGGGTACCAATTGGTCGTTTACGAGTTATTGATGAGGGTGCAGTCTCTCTTCTTACCTTTCTTGATCTTTCGGCAGCCTTTGACACGATTGACCATGCCATCCTTATCCAAAGAGATGAAACGTCTCTTGGCATAAAGAGCATTGCTTTAGATTGGCTTAAATCTTACTTAAGAAATAGAACAAAACGCGTCATTACCGATGGTGAAAGATCAAAGGAATCTCCTGTAGTCACTCCGGGATCAGTACTTAGATCTGTACTTTTCATTATGTACACGTCTTCTCTGCCATCGGTTATTAAAAAAAAACAACACAATCTATCATATCATTTTATATGCTGATAATCTCAGTTTTATGACATTACAATGTAGATTTGGAGTCCATTTAGACCCAAATGGAAGCATTTTTCGATGATGTGAAGGCATGGATGGACGCAAACAAACTGGAAATAAACACAAGTAAAACTGAAGCCATAATACTTGATAGTTGGCAATAAAAATAAGTTAAAAACCCAGTGAAATAGCCAACATCAAATTAGATGGTAATAGCATTCAAACTGTCATGTCTTGTAAAAACGTTGGTTTTTGGTTTGACTCTGACATATCAATGGAGTGTCAAATAGGCGCTCTTTTGCAAATCATTAAATTTGGAACTCAAAAAAAATTGCATCCATCCGTCCCTTCATTCTCATCGAAGACTGTAAGAAACTTGTTTCATCTTTGCTCTTCTCAAAACTTGATTATTGAAACCCCATCCTATGTGGCCTACCAGAAAATAAAATCCACCGTTTGCAGGCCGTTCAAAACAACGCTGCACAGCTCACGATGAATAAATGCAAATCGGAAAGAGTAAGCCCTGCTTTAAAAGAATTGTATTGGCTTCCACTTTTTCAAAAGAATTTCTTTCAAATTTGATACTTTAGTTTTCAAAACTCTCCATGGTTATCTCCCACCCCCACCCCCTCCTACATAAGCCATCTTTTGAAAACCTATAGACCCGCTCGCAACCACATGAGCTCTTAGAACAAAACAAAACTGAGTCTTCCTAAACTTAAAAAGCAGCAGGGTCTAGGTCCTTCTCTCACTTTGCAGCCATTGCTTGGAACGACTTGACTCTGGTTATCAGAAAAGTGCCTCTCTTGAGATTATTTAAAGACATTTTGTTTTGTCAATTGAAAAGACTTGCAAGTTATTTTGAAGGCGATTCTTTATTGGCCCTATTTTTCCACTCTTAGAATGCTTCATTTTGTTATTGTTGAGCATTTGTATATTCTACCCATGTGTAATACCATGTTCATGTATATCGCCTAGATCTAGATCTATAGCATTATGTCCATTATATATATATATATATATATATATATATATATATATATATATATATATATATATATATATATATATATATATATATATAATATCTATCTATCTATCTATCTATCTATCTATTCTATCTATCTATCTATCTATCTATCTATCTATCTATCTATCTATCTATCTATCTATCTATCTATCTATCTATCTATCCATTTATCTATCTATCTATCTATCAATCTATCTATTTATCTATCTATACTATCGATATGTCTATCTATCTATCTATCTATCTATCTATCTATCTATCTATCTATCTATCTATCTATCTATCTATCTATCTATCTATCTATCGATCCGTCTATCTATTGATCGATCTGTCTATATATCTATCCATTGTGTCTGTCCAAGGGGAACCCATAACACATGTCCCAAAACGAATGTCCACCAAGAGTGCGTCATTAATATTCATAAGGAGAACAAAGAAGTGTGTACACATCCATATTACCTAATTGTAAATGAATGCTTCTCCACACACACCCTCCCAAATGTAGCAAACAATAACAATATAATGCTAATAGTGTCTAAGACGTTCTGAATGAGAATCTTCATGATTTGAAATGTCTTACATATCTGTTTGGAACCAGGCCTTTCTGATGGTTGTTAGGTCCCGTGGTTGGATACGGTTCGTTGACGAGACTGTTGGGAGATGCTGTGCCTCCAGCAAGAGAGCTAGGGGTGTAGGCTATCGTATTTCCGCGTTGACAGAAGAGTTGTTGTTCGGAGGTGCAGTTTTCGGCCTTGTTATGGCCCGGGTAGGGCCTCTAAAATGTAGAACGTTGTTAAAAAATAAATTAAATTAGGATGTGTAACCGTTTGTTCGTGACTTAATTTTCAAACCTTCATAGAATCTGGACATACTCTTATTCCAGGCATTTCATCAATGAAAGTGCATGTATTCTATCCGAAACAAAGGATGCTTTTGATGAGAATGGGAGGGGGAATTATGAATTGACATGCTTTGCATTAAAATCGCTAATGTTATACATCGTAATAGTAATCGTAGTAATAATAACAACAGCACACGAGTTAAAAGTGAAGGAAACGACACAAAAGAATATGAAATCGCTATAGGAACAAAGACAACACAAATACAAGGAATATATAGAGAAAATCGTGTCCACCATGGCGATTGAACCCACGACCTCTGCGTCGGTATTCATTGCATCGCCATGAAAAAAAGCGTACTACCAACCGAGCTAACTACGCTTCTTATGTGTCCAGGACTTGTTTTCTGTCTCTTCTTTGTTCCTATGGGGCTTTAATATCATTTAATGTCATTTCCTTCACTTTGGACATTCCCATTGCCCCACTGTTTGTCTTTACGCTTAGAGTTTTATAAGCTTTTATTACCTATATCTGTATCCACAACTGACACCCTGCCATCCGTTCAAACATCGACAAGTGGAACCTGATTGGCCATTGATACAAATTCTCCGTTCATACATGTTTGGCAAGCAGAAATTGTGACCTTGAAATAAAGAATGAGTTTGCATTAAAGAGTTTTTTCAAATTTCCCAATCTCAAGATTGAATCCTTTCGCCATATTTCTACCTTTATTTGTCATTTCTTAAGTCTACATCTAATGCAAACAGCGCTTACAAAATAATTAACATATATAATTATAGTCACACATAGTTATCGACGACCTGTTAAATCACACATTGTTATCGACGACCTGTTAAATCACACATTGTTATCGACGACCTGTTAAATCACACATTGTTATCGATGACCTGTTAAATCACACATTGTTATCGACGACCTGTTAAATCACACATTGTTATCGACTACCTTCACACATTGTTATCGACGACCTGTTAAATCACACATTGTTATCGACGACCTGTTAAATCACACATTGCTATCGACGACCTGTTAAATCATTGTTATCGACGACCTGCTACCTTGTTATCGACGACCTAAATCACACATTGTTATCGACTACCTTTAAATCACACATTGACCGACGACCTGTTAAATCACACATTGTTATCGACGACCCGTTAAATCATTGTTATCGACGACCTGTTAAATCACACATTGTTACCGACGACCTGTTAAATCACACATTGTTATCGACGACCTGTTAAATCACACATTGTTATCGACGACCTGTTAAATCACACATTGTTACGACGACCTGTTAAATCACACATTGTTAACGACCTGTTAAATCACACATTGTTACCGACGACCTGTTAAATCACACATTGTTACCGACGACCTGTTAAATCACACATTGTTATCGACGACTCCGTTAAATCACACATTGTTATCGACGACCTGTTGAATCGCACATTGCGTTACCAACCAAAAGATCTACACATTCGTCTCTCTGACGGACGGGAAATTCAGTTTAAATCAATGCTACCGACCAAGCAAATCACAATTTTTAAACCAGTTACATTGGAGTCAATAGCCATAGGATATAAATAGGAGAAATGAAAGATAAAGATTAATAGCCATAGGATATATATGCGAGAAATGAATGATAAAGATTAATAGCCATAGAATATAAATGGGAGAAATGAATGATAAAGATTAATAGCCATAGGATATAAATGCGAGAAATGAATGATACAGATTAATAGCCATAAGATATAAATACGAGAAATGAATGATAAAGATTTATAGCCATATGATATAAATGGGACAAATGAATGATAAAGATTAATAGCCATAGGATATAAATAGGAGAAATGAAGAATAAAGATTAATAGCCATAGGATATAAATAGGAGAAATGAAAGATAAAGATTAATAGCCATAGGCAATAAATACGAGAAATGAATGATAAAGATTAATAGCCATAGGATATAAATAGGAGAAATGAATGATAAAGATTAATAGCCATAGGATATAAATGCGAGAAATGAAGGATAAAGATTAATAGCCATAGGATATAAATGCGAGAAATGAATGATAAAGATTAATAGCCATAGATATAAATGCGAGAAATGAATGATAAAGACTAATAGCCATAGGATATAAATGCGAGAAATGAATGATAAAGATTAATAGCCATGGGCAATAAATACGAGAAATGAATGATAAAGATTAATAGCCATAGGATGTAAATGCGAGAAATGAATGATAAAGATTAGTAGCCATAGAATATAAATGCGAGAAATGAATGATAAAGATTAATGGCCATGGGCAATAAATACGAGAAATGAATGATAAAGATTAATAGTCATATGATATAAATGGGAAAAATGAATAATAAAGATTAATAGCCATAGGATATAAATGGGAAAAATGAATAATAAAGATTAATAGCCATAGGATATAAATGGTAGAAATGAATGATAAAGGAGACGTTGTAGCGAAAATGTAGTATGGCTGGACCAGGTAGGGGGGAGGGGGTCACCAAAAACGTTGTACTCTTTGTAAAGGTTCTTCCCTCTGCTTTTGTCACTTCACTCAGGTGTAAATGAGTACCTAGCTATAAGTAAAAAGAGATCTTGTCTGAATGTTAGTACGAAGCGTCATACAGACTGCTGCGCTATATATTCCCCAGGGAGTTGAGGGGGATTTTGCTGGGGGATAAATGATGTACAATCGGGGAGCCTGCGCTTGTGCGGGGATACGGGCTTTGAATCCATCTTTATTTCTATTTTTGTCTTTGTCTTTGTCTTTATTCTAATCTCCATCTTCATCTTTATCTTCATCTTTATTTTCATCTTCATCTTCGTCTTTATCTTCATCTTCATCTTCATCTTCATCTTCATCTTTATCTTATCTTTATCTTATCTTTTGTCTTTATTTTTTGTCTTTATCTTTATCTTTATCTTTATCTTTATCTTTATCTTTATCTTTATCTTTATCTTTATCTTTATCTTTATCTCTATTCTACAATTATACAAACCGGTTTGACACAAGGTTCCGGTGAAGCCTTTAGGACACTGACAAGAATAAGATGCAACATGGTCTGTACATGTGCCTTTGTTTTTACAAGGGCTCTTGGCACAATCATCAATGTCTGTGGGAAATGAGATATAGAAAAGTGTAAACCTCAGTATTGAGAACTAACTCGATCTGATCATCATACTTGATATCACCCCTACTCGGAGGGAAATTCGGCAGTCCACTGGCAAGGCGTTGGCCTCTCAACCCAAAGGTCGTGAGTTCAAGCCCCGCCTAGTCCCATCGGAGTCGGACGATAAAAGGAGGTCCCTTGTGCTGATCGCACTACTCAGTGCACGTTAAAGATCCCTTGGCTGTTTACACGGCAGTCTGGGCAAAATGAAAAATCATACACACACACACACACAAAAAACACCGCGAGATCACCTTAGTTGTTGATGTGGGTAAATCAAATCAAAATGAGAAGGAAAAAAAAACAACCCTATCCGGTACAGTGGTTTCTGAGGTCACCGCAGTCAAAGATTCAGAGACTCGATAAATCACAATCTGCCATTATTTCCAGGCATGCTTGTTGATTATGATATAAATATATAATAGGTTGGTGGTCGAGCGGTTAGGCTGCCTGACGGGGGATCATGAGGTGCCCGGTTCAAATCTCAGCAAAGATAGCTCCCACGTTGTGCTCATTGTGAAAGACACTTAACACACATTTTCTCTACTCAACCCAGGTGGTAATGGATACAAGCGCTAGCTAGGACGTAAACGTCTGCATCAGACTAGCGTCCGGTCCTGGAGGTGATTAATATCACCTGTTCCAATGTAAAAAGTAAGAAATAGAAAAAGAAGAGAGCGTGTTAAGCCACCCACATATTGGTCATTCGTGACCTGCCTTTCTGTCATTCCTGTGAATACTTTTTTACTAAAATTAAACATGTTTTAATAGAGTGCTCTGGTATTGTCGACATACAAATGAAATATTATTCCGAAGGAAGTATTTACAAACTCTTTCGGAACAATGATCTGGAAACTGTTGTGGGTTGTTGGGTTGTTGTTTTTTTTGCGTTTCTGAAAGAAATTGGAGTGTATCGACATATCTAGTGT
>JAXRKP010001070.1:27500-75000 GCA_037039925.1 Doris montereyensis | reverse complement strand
CCAGCCAACTTGCCAATCTGCCGACCAACCAACCAGCCAACCAGCCGACCTGCCGACATGCCAACCCGCTAATATGCCAATCTGCCAACCAGTCAACCAGCCAATCTGCCAACCAGCCAACCAGCCAACCAGCCAACCTGCCAACCTGCCAACCAGTCAACCAGCCAACCTTTCAATCTGCCAGCAGCGAACCTGCCAACCAGCCAACCTTCCAACCAGCCAACCAACCAGCCAACCAGTCAACCAGCCAACCAGCCAACCTGTCAACCAGCCATCCTACCAACCAGCCAACCCTCCAACCAGCCAACCTGCCAACCAGTCAACCAGCCAACCTGCCAACCAGTCAACCAGCCAACCAGTCAACCAGCCACCCTGCAAATTTCCGTACATTTTGTTTTGTTTTTGCTTTTGCTATTAATTTTGTATTGGTCAGATGTTACCATTACGCTTTTAAATGGACGAGTGTAAGATGATTGTTCTGTGTATTCCGTTTTTTTTGTCTACGAGTGAGGCTCAAAGTAAAAAATCTCGAGGATAATTGTCAATAAATTAAATTCGTTCAGATGTGTCCTTCTACCTTTGAATGTTAATTCACCAGAGTAAAGATCATAGAAAGTGCAAATATAGGGAATAAGTCACGAGGCTTAAACTATATGACCTTGTCATTACTTTTAGTGATGGCGATGTTACCTATGATGAGGAAATGTCTGTGTGTGTGAGAGGAGGAAACACACACACACAAGTATAATACCAACAATTACACACGAGTTACCAGTAGAACAGTTTTTATCCGTGTATCCAGCAGGACAGAGACAACTGTAATCGTTGACGTGATCCACACACGTAGCCCCGTGTCGACACGGATCCGAGCTACAGTCATCGATATCTGAAGTCAAGAAGGCAATTCCCAGAACATGATAATGCAAGTTGGTCATGAGGTAGCGTTTGAACTCTGTAGCATTATCAGTCTGTACACAGTATAATAATATGTTTATAGATTACGGATTGTATTTTTATTATTTTCTCCTCTTAGGAGCAAGCTGTTTGCCTCATGATAATAGATTTATGTGAATGATAGGTTCTGTCTTTTAACAAACAAATAGCATTTTAGTAATTTTACATGATGTCAAACTTAGGGAAAAATGGGTTGCGCAGCATTTTTGTTGTTGAAAAGATGGCACTTTAATTCACATGTGCTACAGTTTTTGTCCGAGTATCCAGGGACACATAGACATGTGTCGTCGTTGATCAAGTCAACACAGGTAGCGTGTTGACATGAGTCAGGATGACAGTCGTCAATATCTGAAATGGGCAATAATGCAGCTAATGGAAACAATCAAACGGAATAATGATAACTAACGGACTTTCATCATTTGTGTCATTGATGTATCAATGTGTCTCTTTAATCACGTGTATTGAATTGCACCTTTGTTTTCTTCTTACTTTCCTCCCTGGCTTGACTGCAATGGTTGGGTTTTTTCCTGTCTTGTTTTCTTTACATGTCCTGTGTTTTCTGAGGTTGACATTGGTTTTATTTGTTTGATTTTGTGTAAGATATTTTGTTTTTGCCTTTATCTGGTTGTTTTGTTTTAATTCTTTTTTCTAATAATTTGCTTTCCTTGATTATTGTCTGAGATCTGATTTTGCAATCCCGCTCATTCTTATTATTGTTGGAGAAGAATAACATCGATGTTTTCTGAAATTACACTTTTTTGTTGTTTGATTGTTTGAGATGTATCTATGAATACAGATTAGTTGAATTCATTCAACGTTTTCCTATTCCCATTGACCGTTAAATGGCCTTGGAGATTACACATAATAATGTAGAAAACGAGTCGTAAGACTCAAACATTGTGGTACCTTTCGTCGTCTTTGATACTGATGACGGTGTTCGTAATGAGGAAGAAAGGCTGGGAGAGAAAGAAAGCACAAAAAACGACAACATCTTTCACACACAAGTTACCAGTAGAACAGTTTTTATCCATGTATCCAGCAGGGCAGATAAACTGTAATCGTTGACATGATCCACACATGTAGCCCCTGTTCTGACACGGGTCTGGGCTACAGTCATCGATATCTGAAGTCAAGAAGACGAATTTTCAAAGATTCCATGCATATTGTGCATAGGTTGCTTTTTAAACTTAGTTGAATCTTCATGGGGAAGAGACAAATACTATTTGTTTAGAAATACTCGTGATAAACTTATCATTTTTGTTTATTTAGGAACAAATTAATATGTGCCTCCTGTGTAATTTGTGATATAGATGTGTATGAATGACGTGCTCTTCCTTTTGGTTTAATATTTACGTCTAATAGCCGTGGGCTCACAAATGTCCAACTTTTCTAGTAGCATTTCTTGCCTTTTATGCATTATGAGGCCTACTCCTGCTCTAGCTTTATCTTTGATATCTACTCTGAGAAAATTACAGTCACAACACAAGTGCATGATGTAGGATATGATCTCACTCGGTTAATGTTGAATCAAATAAGCTTGCTCAGAGTGTAGTCATTGACTTATTGTGTAAATATTAATTCTCCCTAGACGTCTAGTTAGCTTTGAACAATGTGATGGGTAAAATTGTATTAGGATATTTCAATGCAAAATATACAAAACTAGTATTAAGAGAATTGTTTTTCTTTACCGGTAGAGCAATTTGTGTCCGTGTAGCCAGGAGGGCATACACATGTGTAACTATTCACGTGATCTAAGCATGTCGCCCCATGTAGACATGGCGTTGGGCTACAGTCGTCAATATCTGCAAACAACATTGTTATTAGCAAAAATGTGTACATGACATGGATAGTACACACTTCAGATGACGGAGAAAATAAAGATATCTTACTGAGCCCTCGTATAATCTTCAATTGAGTATTATTATTGTCCCGTGTGCAAGTTTACTTTTGTTTCTTCTTCGGAATGAGTTTCATGAGTGAAGTGTGTTTGTCGTGAACCTGATATAATAACATGTTGTTAAACGTATATTTCACTAAGTATTCGGAGGCTTATTACTACGCGTAATAGTCATGTCTACAGCGTGGAATGAAGGTATGCCTAGTTCTCATATTACGTTTTCAAGTTCTTGCTGCAATCATACCAAACACTGATGCTTTCATGTTCAACAAACAGTATTAATTACCGGTAGAGCAATTTGTATCCGTGTAGCCAGGAGGGCATACACATGTGTAACTATTCACATGATCTAAGCATGTCGCTCCATGTAGACATGGGGTTGGGTTACAGTCGTCAATATCTGCAAACGTAATATGGGATTTATCAATAAATGTATACAATTACAATGATTCGGTGGAATAACCTTCGTTATCAGCAGTGCATACAAACATATTTTAGGTGGATGCATCTGTAATGGTTGAATAGTTTCTCGTTCACCCGTGTTGTGTTACATCTAATAAACAACAATTTATTTGTATTGTTTTGCACTTTTGACGTAGCGAAATGTGTTGCAGGAGACTGAGAATATGAATTATTTTTTTATTTACATATGGTCAGTACAATGTTATGTTGATGATTGTTAAGTTTCATTACTAACAACAGGGACGAGTGTGAAAGAATAAGTTAAATTCAACAAGGAATATAACATAATGGCTTCACTTGCAACAGAAATAAAATTTAAAAAGCATAATAGAAACACATTTGTTTCCCTGAGATTATCTACAGCCATTGTTGATTTCTTTGTAGAGCATTGTTTTCAATTTTAGACACAGTCACAAAAGCTAGTGCATGGCATAGGCTATGATCTCACTCGTTTAATGTTGAATCAAATCAGCTTGGTCAAAGCATTGATTGACTTATTGTGTAAACCTCACCTCTCCTACTAGAAGTCTAAGAGCATTGACCAATGCTGATGTGTAAAACAGTATTTGGATATTTTGATGTAAGATACGCAAGGCTAGTATGAAGAGATTGATGCTAATTGTACTTCTTTACCGGTAGAGCAATTTGTGTCCGTGTAGCCAGGAGGGCATACACATGTGTAACTATTCACGATCTAAGCATGTCGCTCCATGCAGACATGGTGTTGGGTTACAGTCGTCAATATCTGCAAACAAAATGGTTATTTAGTAAAAGTGTACACATTACATAATACATATTTCAGATAACAGAGAAAATAAAATATCTTACTGAGCCATTATTTAATCTTCAATTGAGTATTATTTTGCTCATGTACAAAGTTTACTTTTGTTTCTTGTTTGGAATGAGTTTCATGGGTGAAGTATTTTTGTCGTAGATCTGATACATGTATAATATCTAATTTCTTATTCATCGACTTCTAACTACATGTAATAGTCATATCTACAGCATGGAATGAGTGTATACTTGTATGCATGATTTTAATATTACGCTTTGAAGTCCTAACTTCAATCACATCAAACACTGATGCTTTCATGTTCAACAAACAGTATTAATTACCGGTAGAGCAATTTGTATCCGTGTAGCCAGGAGGGCATACACATGTGTAACTATTCACGTGATCTAAGCATGTCGCTCCATGCAGACATGGGGTTGGGTTACAGTCGTCAATATCTGCAAACAAAATATTATATTAGTTAAATAAATGTATACAATGATTCAGTGAAATGATTTCGGGAGACTAGTCCAGATGTAGTGAAAATAAAATTTTTCTAGACTCTTTTCGAGCAAAATTTACCCCTGGTCCATTCGGTGGATCGACAATCCCATCGAAAACGACGTATTATTTTTGGTCCATGTACAAAGTTTACGTTTGTTGTAAAGGGCAGCCTTTCCTACCGAAAACCCAGAGATTACCTTAGTTGTCAATGTGTGAACTCCAATGTTTCGTGATCAACAGTGCATGAATCTGATATAATTGAATAGTTTCTTAGTGACTCGTATTGTGTTAAATCTAACAAACAGAACAGTGTATTTATATTATACATGTATTGCAAACGTAGCGAGATGTGTTGCAAGACTGACAACATCAATTATGTTTAACTTTTGTCATTGCGATGTGTGTTGATGGTATTACATTCCGTTACTAACAACAGTGAAGAGGTTGAAATAATTTTGTTTAATTCGGAATAATATAAAATATAACATATCAGCATTTTTGAATATTAAGTATAACATGCAATTTGTTTCCTGAAATTCTCTAATCACATTTATTTAGACAACATTATGTTTTCATGTTCAACAAACAGTTAGTTAATTACCGGTAGAGCAACTTTTAATTTGAATCAAATCAGTGTAGCCAGGTAGGATTGACATTATCTAAATCTTAACTAGACGTCAAGAGCATTGACCAATGCTGATGTGTAAAACAGTATTTGGATATTTTGATGTAAGATACACAAAGCTAGTAAAGAGATTGATGCAAACTTCTTTATGGTAGAAGTTATTTAGCCAGGAGGGCATACACATGTGTAACTATTCACGTGATCTAAGCATGACTTTCCATGCATACATGGTTGATTACAGTCGTCAATATCTGCAAACAAAATTGTTATTAGTAATAATGCAGACACAGTACATATTTCAGGTAACACAAAATTCTTACTGATCCTTCGTATAATTTTGAATTGAGTATTATTTTGCCATGTACTGAAGTTTACTTTTTAGAAATGAGTTTCATCGAACTATGTTGGGCGTGAATCTGATATAATAATATGTAGTTCTATGTAGTTGAATGTATATTTAACCAAGACATTGATTCAGAGACTCCTAACTACCGGTGTGTCTAATAGTGATTATGAGTCTATGTTTTTTTTAATTAAATTTACAAGTCCTAGTCTCAATGACATCAAACACTGATGCTTTCATGTTCAACAAACAGAGTTACCTTAGAGCAATTGTCATCCGTGTAACCAGGAGTCCATACACATGTGTAACTATTCACGTGATCAACAGTCGCATACGGTAGACATCTTAGATGGGTACACCTACAGTTGAATAGTTTCTTGTTGACTCGTGTTGTGTTAAATCTAACAAACAGAACAGTCGTGTTTATATTATACATGTATTGCACTTTTGACGTAGCGAGATGTGTTGCAAGACACTGACAACATCAATTATGTTTATTACATTTGGTCATTGCGATGTATTGTTGATGATATTACAGTTCCATTACTAACAACAGTGAAGATGTTGAAATAATTTTGTTTGATTCGGAATTGGAATATAAAATATAACATACTAGCATCCTTTGCGATTGAATTAATAAAAAGTATAACGGAAGCACATTTGTTTCCCTGAAATTCTCTACAGTCATTGCTAATTTATTTGGAGAACATTATTTTCAATTTTAGACAGTCACAACGGTAAGTGCTGAATGACGGCTATGATCTCACTCGTTTAATGTTGAATCAAATCAGCTTATGTAGTGATTGACATATTTTATCAATCTTAATTCTCTTAGACGTCTAGTTAGCTAACGGCATTGAACAAATGTGATGCGTAAAACATTATTTGTCAATTGGGTATACTTTGATGTAAGATACACAAAGCTAGTACTCAGAGGTTGATGTTAATTGTACTTCTTTACCGGTAGAGCAATTTGTGTCCGTGTAGCCAGGAGGGCATACACATGTGTAACTATTCACGTGATCTAAGCATGTCGCTCCATGCAGACATGGGCTTGGGTTACAGTCGTCAATATCTGCAAACAAAATCGTTATTAGTAATGATGCATACATGACACAGTACATATTTCAGATAACGGAGAAAATAAAATATCTTACTGATCCTTCGTACAATCTTGAATTGAGTATTATTTTGCCATGTACAAAGTTTACTTTTGTGTCTTTTTCGGAATGAGTTTCATGAGTGAACTATGTTGGGCGTGAATCTGATATAATAATATGTAGTTCTATGTAGTTGAATGTATATTTCACTAAAATAATGTATTCAGAGACTCCTAACTACCGGTGTGTCTAATAGTGATGTCTATAGCGTGGAATGAGTGTATGTATGTTTTTAATATTAAGTTTTGAAGTCCTAGCTTCAATCACATCAAACACTGATGCTTTCATGTTCAACAAACAGTATTAATTACCGGTAGAGCAATTTGTATCCGTGTAGCCAGGAGGGCATACACATGTGTAACTATTCATGATCTAAGCATGTCGCTCCATGTAGACATGGGGTTGGGTTACAGTCGTCAATATCTGCAAACAAAATATTATAATGTTATTTACCAATAAGTGTATACAATAATTCGGTGAAATGACTTTCGTGATCGGGAGACTCGGCAGTCCAGATGTAGTGAGTTGCCCCGCCAACGGTTACACATTTTTCTAGAGTTTTTTCGAGCAAAATCTACCCCTGGTCCAGGTAGGTGGATCGACACCAAGTCCCATCGAAAACGGACGATAAAAAAGAGGTCCCATGTGCAGATCACAACATTGTGCACGTTAGAGTGGTTGTAAAGGCAGCCTGGGCAAAAATAAAAATCCTACCAAAAACCCAGAGATCACCTTAGTTGTCAATGTGGGTAAGTCAAGTCCAATCAAACTTTCGTGATCAACAGTGCATACGGACACATCTTAGATGGGTGCACCTACAGTTGAATAGTTTCTTGTTGACTCGTGTTGTGTTAAATCTAACAAACAGCACAGTCGTGTTTATATTATACATGTATTGCACTTTTGGCGCAGCGAGATGTGTTGCAAGAGACTGACAACATCAATTATGTTTATTACATTTTGTCATTGCGATGTATTGTTGATGGTATTACAGTTCCGTTACTACAACAGTGAAGATGTTGAAATAATTTGTTTAATTCGGAATTGGAATATAAAATATAACATACTACTACTAGCATCCTTTGCGACTGAATTAATACAAAGTATAACATAAGCACATTTGTTTTCCTGAAGTTCTCTACAGTCATTGCTGATTTATTTAGAGAACATTATTTTCAATTTTAGACAGTCACAACAGTAAATGCTGAATGACGGATATGATCTCACTCGTTTAATGTTGAATCAAATCAGCTGATCCAAGAGTAGTGAATTGACATATTGTGCAAATCTTAATTCTCCTAGACGTTTAGTTAGCTAACGGCTTTGAGCAAATATGATGCGTAAAACATTATTTGTCAACTGCATACTTTGATGTAAGATACACAAAGCTAGTATGAAGAGATTCATGCTAATTGTACTTCTTTACCCGTAGAGCAGTTTGTGTCCGTGTAACCAGGAGGGCATACACATGTGTAACTATTCACGTGATCTAAGCATGTCGCTCCATGCAGACATGGGCTTGGGTTACAGTCGTCAATATCTGCAAACAAAATCGTTATTAGTAATGATGCATACATGACACAGTACATATTTCAGATAACGGAGAAAATAAAATATCTTACTGATCCTACGTACAATCTTGAATTGAGTATTATTTTGCCATGTACAAAGTTTACTTTTCTGTCTTTTTCGGAATGAGTTTCATGAGTGAACTATGTTGGGCGTGAATCTGATATAATAATATGTATTTCTATGTAGTTGAATGTATATTTCACTAAAATAATGTATTCAGGGACTCCTAACTACCGGTATGTTTAATAGTCATGTCTACAGCGGGGAATGAGTGTATGTATGTTTTTAATATTAACTTTTCAAGTCCTAGCTTCAACCACATCAAACACTGATGCTTTCATGTTCAACAAACAGTATTAATTACCGGTAGAGCAATTTGTATCCGTGTAGCCAGGAGGGCATACACATGTGTAACTATTCACGTGATCTAAGCATGTCGCTCCATGTAGACATGGGGTTGGGTTACAGTCGTCAATATCTGCAAACAAAATATTATAATGTTATTTACCAATAAGTGTATACAATAATTCGGTGAAATGACTTTCGTGATCGGGAGACTCGGCAGTCCAGATGTAGTGAGTTCGAGCTCCGCCAACGGTTACACATTTTTCTAGAGTTTTTTCGAGCAAAATCTACCCCCTGGTCCAGGTAGGTGGATCGACACCAAGTCCCATCGAAAACGGACGATAAAAAGGAGGTCCCATGTGCAGATCACAACATTGTGCACGTTAGAGTGGTTGTTAAAGGGCAGCCTGGGCAAAAATAAAATCCTACCAAAAACCCAGAGATCACCTTAGTTGTCAATGTGGGTAAGTCAAATCCAATCAAACTTTCGTGATCAACAGTGCATACGGACACATCTTAGATGGGTGCACCTACAGTTGAATAGTTTCTTGTTGACTCGTGTTGTGTTAAATCTAACAAACAGCACAGTCGTGTTTATATTATACATGTATTGCACTTTTGGCGCAGCGAGATGTGTTGCAAGAGACTAACAACATCAATTTATGTTTATTACATTTTGTCATTGCGATGTACTGTTGATGGTATTACAGTTCCATTACTAACAACAGTGAAGAGGTTGAAATAATTTTGTTTAATTAGGAATTGGAATATAAAATATAACATACTAGATCTAGCATCCTTTGCGGCTCAATTAATACAAAGTATAACATAAGCACATTTGTTTTCCTGAAAATCTCTACAGTCATTGCTAATTTATTTGGAGAACATTATTTTCAATTTTAGACACAGTCACAACAGTTAGTGCTGAATGACGGCTATGCATTCTCAGGTCATTAGCTAACGGCGGTGCTGAGTCTAGGTCAACTGTCTTTATGTAGAACCGTATGAAGAGATTCTTATAGTAAGATTGGGTCACAATCAACTATTCATGACGGTCGCTCCATGAGACGTCTTACAGTCCAATTTGTAAAATTTTATCTGGAGTAACTCCCATAGTCGGAGAAAATAAAATATCTTACACGCAATCTTGAATTACTATCCCTGACCCTTCACCATCCTCTACCCTAATATGTATTTCTCCATCCGCTCCCCCACCACCCCTATGAAACTATCCCACCCATCAACCCTGCCCCCACCCCAGGAGGGCATCTTATCCCGAGGCAAAGTTGGGTCCTCTGGCAGTTCACACCCTGTGTGCCCGTCTATGGTAGCATACTTTTTCAATGGTAGGCATCTTTGAATACTTTTTTACACATTTTATTTTGTATTTCTATTTTTTTTACGTTCACCATTTACCGGAAGCAACTTTGTGCACAGTTTTTACCACTACGGAACAGACCTTATTTTGATCACAACACTGTGCACCAAGGAGAAATAACTTGAGATTTTGATAACTTGGATAGCATCAGCTAGTTCTAACTGGCATTTTTTTTGAAATTTCAGATAAGTTGTTTACTAGCTCCTCCCTTATTGCATCGATCAAGTTTGTAATTTATATGGAGAACATTTCTTTTATCTTCAGTGTAAATTTTTGTCTTGATTGATACTTCCTTTCATTCATTCTCTATCATTTCTTCTTTATCTGGAGACCCAGTGAGATATAGATCTAGTCCTCTACATTTATCCTATCATTTCGTTCACCATTTCTACAGTCCCATTTTATTTTATCACCAAGGAGAAATAACTTGGAGATCTAGTCTAACTGGTATGTAGATGAGTTTATCCTATTTTTTCGTTCTATGTTTCCTTCATACTCACACGTCTTCTCTCTCCCTTTCTTTTTCTCACTATAGATCTAGTTTACATTTATCCTATCATCTTTCTTTTCTCTCTCTCTCTCTCTCTCTCTCTCTCTCTCTCTCTCTCTCTCTCTCTTTCTCTCTCAATCTCTCTCTCTCTCTCTCTCTCTCTCTCTCTCTCTCTCTCTCTCTCTCTCTCTCTCTCTCTCTCTCTCTCTCTCTCTCTCTCTCTCTCTCTCTCTCTCTCTCTCTCTCTCTCTCTCTCTCTCTCTCTCTCTCTCTCTCTCTCTCTCTCTCTCTCTCTTTCTCTCTCTCTCTCTCTCTCTCTCTCTCTCTCTCTCTCTCTCTCTCTCTCTCTCTCTTGCTCTCTCTCTCTCTCTCTCTCTCTCTCTCTATTTCTCTCATATCTCCTTCTCACCTTTATTACTTACTTATTTTCAGATTTTTATTTCATTCTAGATCTGAACCTTCCACTCTCGCTCTTTCTTCACACTCCCCTCTGCTACGTTTCTTAACATTACTATCTTTTTCTTTCTTTCTTTCTCCTTTATTTTTTTCTTCTGACATCCCATTGTGTGATGCGGGGGTATTACTTAGATCTAGATTCTAGATATTTCTCGTTTGTTATCTGACGAAGGGTCATACCCGAAACGTTACGTCTTTGTTCTGTCTTTATTAGTGGAGTTGTCACTTACTGTCATATTTCGCCTTTGACTTCACTCCACTGTGGCTCCTTCGTATTATAGACCATACTAGCATCATTTGCGACTGAATTAATAACAAGTATAACATAAACACATTTGTTTCCATGAAATTCTCTACTGTCATTGCTGATTTATTTGGAGAACATTATTTTCAACTTTAGACACAGTCACAACAGTTAATGCTGAATGACGGCTATGATCTCACTCGTTTAATGTTGAATCAAATCAGCTTACTGCGAGTGTAGTGATTCAAACATTTTAGAAATCTTAATTCTCCTAGACGTCTAGTTAGCTAACGGCATTGAACAAATATGATGCGTAAAATATTATTTGTAAATTTGTAAATTGTATACTTTGATGTAAAATACACAAAGCTAGTACACAGAGATTGATGCTAATTGTACTTCTTTACCGGTAGAGCAGTTTGTGTCCGTGTAACCAGGAGGGCATACACATGTGTAACTATTCACGTGATCTAAGCATGTCGCTCCATGCAGACATGGGGTTGGGTTACAGTCGTCAATATCTGCAAACAAAATCGTTATTAGTAATAATGCATACATGACACAGTGCATATTTCAGATAACGGAGAAAATAAAATATCTTACTGATCCTTCGTACAATTTTCAATTGAGTATTATTTTGCCATGTACAAAGTTTACTTTTCTGTCTTTTTCGGAATGAGTTTCATGAGTGAACTATGTTGGGCGTGAATCTGATATAATAATATGTAGTTCTATGTAGTTGAATGTATATTTCACTAAAATAATGTATTCAGAGACTCCTAACTACCGGTGTGTCAAGTAGTGATGTCTACAGTGGGGAATGAGTGTATGTATGTTTTTTCATATACATGCCTTTTTTCTCTGGAGTAACTCCCATAATCGGGCACACGCTATTACTATCCCTGACCCTTCACCATCCTCTACCCTACCCCATCCGTTCCCCCACCACCGCTATGAAACTATCCCACCCTGATCCTGCCCCCCACCCCTTCCTATCCCGGGGCAAAGTTGGGTCCTCTGACAGTTCACACCCTGTGTGCCCGTCTATGGTAGCATACTCAATGGTAGGCGTCTTTGAACACTTTTTACAAATTTTATTTTGTATTTTTATTTTTTTTACGTTCACCATTTACCGGAAGCAGCTTTGCGCACAGTTTCTTACCATTACGGAATAGACCTTATTTTATCACCAAGGAGAAATAACTTGAGATTTTGATAACTCGGATAGCATCAGCTAGATTTAAATAATTTTGTTTAATTCGGAATTAGATTATAAAATATAACATACTAGCATCCTTTGCGGCTGAATTAATAAAAAGTATAACATAAGCACATTTGTTTCCTGAAATTCTCTACTGTCATTGCTAATTTATTTGGAGAAGATTATTTTCAATTTTAGACACAGTCACAGCAGTTAGTGCTGAATGTCGGCTATGAGCTCACTCGTTTAATGTTGAATCTAATCAGCTTACTGCGAGTGTGGTGCTTGACATATTGTGTAAATCTTAATTCTCCTAGACATCTAGTTAGCTAACGGCATTGAACAAATGTGACGGGTAAAATATTATTTCTAAAATTGTATACTTTGATGTAAGATACACAAAGCTAGTATAAAGAGATTGATACTAATTGTACTTCTTTACCGGTAGAGCAGTTTGTGTCCGTGTAGCCAGGAGGGCATACACATGTGTAACTATTCACGTGATCTAAGCATGTCGCTCCATGCAGACATGGGGTTGGGTTACAGTCGTCAATATCTGCAAACAAAATCGTTATTAGTAATAATGCATACATGACACAGTACATATTTCAGATAGCGGAGAAAATAAAATATCTTACTGATCCTTCGTACAATCTTGAATTGAGTATTATTTTTCCATGTACAAGTTTACTTTTGTGTCTTTTTCGGAATGAGTTTCATGAGTGAACTATGTTGGGCGTGAATCTGATATAATATTATGTAGTTCTATGTAGTTGAATGTATATTTCACTAAAATAATGTATTCAGGGACTCTAACTACCGGTGTGTCAAGTAGTGATGTCTACAGCGGGGAATGAGTGTATGTATGTTTTTAATATTAAGTTTTGAAGTCCTAGCTTCAATCACATCAAACACTGATGCTTTCATGTTCAACATACAGTATTAATTACCGGTAGAGCAATTTGTATCCGTGTAGCCAGGAGGGCATACACATGTGTAACTATTCACGTGATCTAAGCATGTCGCTCCATGTAGACATGGGGTTGGGTTACAGTCGTCAATATCTGCAAACAAAATATTATAATGTTATTTACCAATAAATGTATACAATGATTCGGTGAAATGATTTTCGTGATCGGGAGACTCGGCAGTCCAGATGTAGTGAGTTCGAGCTCCACCAACGGTTACACATTTTTCTAGAGTTTTTCGAGCAAAATTTACCTCCTGGTCCAGGTAGGTGGATCGACACCAAATCCCATCGAAAACGGACGATAAAAAGGAGGTCCCATGTGCAGATCACAACACTGTGCACGTTAGAGTGGTTGTAAAGGGCAGCCTGGGCAAAAATAAAAATCCTACCAAAAACCCAGAGATCACCTTAGTTGTCAATGTGGGTAAGTCAAATCCAATCAAACTTTCGTGATCAACAGTGCATACGGACACATCTTAGATGGGTGCACCTACAGTTGAATAGTTTCTTGTTGACTCGTGTTGTGTTAAATCTAACAAACGACAAAGTCGTGTTTATATTATACATGTATTGCACTTTTGGCTAGCGAGATGTGTTGCAAGAGACTGAGAATAGGAATTATGTTTATTACATTTGGTCATTGCAATGTATTGTTGATGGTATTACAGTTCCGTTACTAACAACAGTGAAGAGGTTGAAATAATTTTGTTTAATTCGGAATTGGAATATAAAATATAACATACTACTACTAGTATCCTTTGCGACTGAATTAATAAAAAAAGATAACATAAGCACATTTGTTTCCCTGAAGTTCTCTACAGTCATTGCTGATTTATTTAGAGAACATTATTTTCAATTTTAGACAGTCACAACAGTAAATGCTGAATGACGGCTATGATCTCATTCGTTTAATGTTGAATCAAATCAGCTGATCCAAGAGTAGTGAATTGACATATTGTGCAAATCTTAATTCTCCTAGACGTTTAGTTAGCTAACGGCTTTGAGCAAATATGATGCGTAAAATATTATTTGTGAATTGCATACTTTGATGTAAGATACACAAAGCTAGTATAAGAGATTCATGCTAATTGTACTTCTTTACCCGTAGAGCAGTTTGTGTCCGTGTAACCAGGAGGGCATACACATGTGTAACTATTCACGTGATCTAAGCATGTCGCTCCATGCAGACATAAGGGTTGGGTTACAGTCGTCAATATCTGCAAACAAAATCGTTATTAGTAATGATGCATACATGACACAGTACATATTTCAGATAACGGAGAAAATAAAATATCTTACTGATCCTACGTACAATCTTGAATTGAGTATTATTTTGCCATGTACAAAGTTTACTTTTGTGTCTTTTTCGGAATGAGTTTCATGAGTGAACTATGTTGGGCGTGAATCTGATATAATAATATGTATTTCTATGTAGTTGAATGTATATTTCACTAAAATAATGTATTCAGGGACTCCTAACTACCGGTATGTTTAATAGTCATGTCTACAGCGGGAGAATGGTGTATGTATGTTTTTAATATTAAGTTTTGAAGTCCTAGCTTCAACCACATCAAACACTGATGCTTTCATGTTCAACAAACAGTATTAATTACCGGTAGAGCAATTTGTATCCGTGTAGCCAGGAGGGCATACACATGTGTAACTATTCACGTGATCTAAGCATGTCGCCCCATGCAGACATGGGGTTGGGTTACAATCGTCAATATCTGCAAACAAAATCGTTATATTAATCATGCATACACATTACATAATACACATTTCAGATAACAGAGAAAAATAAAATATCTTACTGAGCCATTATTTAATCTTCAATTAAGTATTATTTTCCCATGTACAATTTTACTTTTTGTGTCTTTTTTTTTTCGGAATGAGTTTTATGAACGACGTATGTTTAGCGTGAATTTGATAAAATAAAATGTTGATACGTGCAGTTGCATGTATATTTAACCAAGTACATGGATTCAGAGACTTTTACTAGAGATTTGATAATATGAAAGACCCATAGGAACAAAGACGAGACAAATTCAAGGAATAAACTGAAAACAAAAATCCTGGCCCCCGTTGGGATCTTGAACCTCGACCTCTGCGTCGGTACTCATCGCCTCGCCATCGAAAAAGCGTGCTGCCAACCGACTCAATGTTTGTCTTTAACTACGTGCAATAGTGATGTCTACAACATAGAATGAGTTATGCATGTTTTTGTTTTTAATTTTAAGTGTTCAGGTCCTAGTTTCAATCACATTCAACATTGATCTTTCATGTTCAACATTCAAACAGTACTAATTACCGGTAGAACAATTTTTTGTTCGTGTAGCCATGAGGGCATACACATGTGTAACTATTCACGTGATCTAAGCATGTCGCTCCATGTAGACACGGGGTTGGGTTACAGTCGTCAATATCTGCAAACAAATTACTATCATGTTATTTACCTATAAATGTATATGTCTCAACTGTGTAATTTATGTCTCAACTGTGTGATTTATGTCTCAACTGTGAAATTTATGTCTAAACTGTGTAACCAAACAACAAATTGCCATTTATGGACAATAAAGAACTATTATTATTATTTTATTATTATTATTATTATTATTATTATTATTATTATTATTATTATTATTATTATTATTATTATTATTATTATTATTATTATTACTTATTCGATGATTTTTCGTGATCGGAAGACTATCCAAATTAGTGTTTATTACCATTTGGTCATTATCTATTGTTGATGGTATTACAGTTCCGTTACTAACAACAGTTATTGAAATAATTATGTTTATTATTCGGAATGTATTGGAATATAAAGTTTTATTACCAACATACTACTACTAGTATACTTTGCAATATGAATTAATAAAAATAAATCAAAAGATAACATAAGCACATTTATTTCCCTGAAGTTCTCTAGAGTCATTGCGGAAGAATTATTTTCAATTTTAGATCACAACAGTAAATGCTGAATGACAGGTTTGATCTCACCATTTAATGTTGAATCAAATCCTTGTCCGAGTGTGCGAATTGACATATTGTGTTCTTAATTCTCCTAGACCATTAGCTAACGGCATTGAACAAATATGATGCGAGTTTTCTTTGATGAGATACACAAAGCTAGTATGAAGAGATTCATGCTAATTGTACTTCTTTACCCTTTGTGTCCGTGTAGGGAGGCATACACATGTGTAACTATTCACGTGATCTAAGCATGTCGCTCCATGCAGACATCATCGTCAATATCTGCAAACAAAATCGTTATTAGTAATGATGCATACATGACACAGTACATATTTCAGATAACGGAGAAAATAAAATATCTTACTGATACAATCTTGAATTGAGTATTATTTTGCCATGTACAAAGTTTACTTTTTGTGTCTTTTTCGGAATGAGTTTCATGAGTGAACTATGTTGGGCGAATCTGATATAATAATATGTAGTTCTATGTAGTTGAATGTATATTTCACTAAATAATGTATTCAGGGACTCCCTAACTATGGTTTAATAGTCATGTCTACAGCGTGGAATGAGTGTATGTGTTTTTAATATTAAGTTTTGGTCCTAGCCCAACCACATCAAACACTGATGCTTTCATGTTCAACAAACAGTATTAATTACCGGTAGAGCAATTTTATGACCAGGAGGCATACACATGTGTAACTATTCACGTTCTAAACATGTCCGCCCATGCAGACATGATATGCATATCTGCAATATAAGATACTAGCTTCACTTGCAGCGAAATAAATTATTTAATCTTCAATTGAAAGTACAACATAATGAGTTTTATGAACACTGCACATTTTTTCCCTGATAAAATAAAATGTTGATACGTGCGTTGCTTATTTACATGGATTCAGGAACTTCCATTGTTTTCAATTTTAGACCCAGGAACACAACAAATTCGGCTAAACTGCAAAATGTAGGTTATGGTCTCACTCATTTGCGTGTTGAATCGAGTAAAGCTTGTCGCCATGAAAAGAAAGCGATGTGCCAACCGACTCAATGTTTGTCTTTGGAAAAATCGTGCAATTCTCCTAGACGTCTAGTTAGCTAACGTGTATGCATGTTTTTGTTTTAAATATGATCCTAGTTTCAATCACATTCAACATTGATGCTTTCATTTGTCAACATTCACTAACATGTACTAATTACCGAGATATGAAATTGTATTCTTTACCGGTAGAGCAGTTTGTGTCCGTGTAGCCAGGAGGCATACACATGTGTAACTATTCACGTGATCTAAGCATGTCGCTCCATGTAGACACGGGGTTTAGGTTACAGTCGTCAATATCTACCAAACAAAATCGTTAAATTAGTAATAATTTATGTCTCAGCTGTGTAATTTCACCCAACTGTGAGAAATTTATGTCTAAACTGTGTAACAAACAATAAATGCATATTTCAGAACTATAACGGATTTTTAATAAAATATCTTACTGATCCTTCGTTATTATTAATCATTATTATTATTATTATTATTATTATTATACAATGATTCGATGAAATGACTTTCGTGATCGGAAGACTCAGTCCAAAGGCAGTGGGTTTGAGCCCCGCCAACGGTTGACCATTTTTCTCGAGTTTTCTTTTAGAAATCTACCTCCTGGTCCAGGCAGGTGAATCGACATGATCTCATCGGAAATGGACGATAAAAATGAGTGTTGGGCGTGAATCTGATATAATAATTGTTGATGGTATTAAAGTTCTAACAACAGTGACGAGGCTGAAAGAAATGTTTTAATACGATATGCATTGCAATATATTTCACTTGCAGCAGAAATAAATCAAAAGTATTCAGAGACTCTAACTACCGTCGTTGTGTCTTGTTGATATTGTTTCAATTTTAGACACATAGCGCTGGAATGAGTGTACTCATTTAATGTTTTCAAATCCAGCTTGTCCGAGTGTTGCTTGACATATTGTGTCTTAATTCTCCTAGACGTCAAGCTAACGGCATTGAACAAATATGATGCGTAAAATATTGATTTATAGAGTGTACTTTGATGTTCACCAGCTAGTATGAAGAGATTGATGCTAATTGTACTTCTTTACCGGTAGAGCAGTTTGTGTCCGTGTAGCCAGGAGGCATACACATGTGTAACTATTCACGTGATCTAAGCATGTCGCTCCCATGCAGACACGGGTTGGGTTACAGTCGTCAATATCTGCTGGCAAAATCAATATAATACAACATGACACAGTACATATTTCAGATAACGGAAAATAAAATATCTATTTACCAATAATTATTTTGCCATGTACAAAGTTTACAATGATTTGGTGAAATGAATTTCTATGTGTTGAATCACTAAAATAATGTATTCAGAGACTCCTAACTACCGGTGTGTCTAATAGTGTCCGTGGAATGATGTATGTATGTTTTTATGTTAGAGTTTGAAGTCCCGCCAAAGCGATGCTTTCATGTTCAACATTTAATTACTAGAAGTTTTCCGTGTAGCCAGAGGGCAAAATCTATTCACCTAAGCCTGCAGACATGGGGTTGGGTTACAGTCGTCAGGCAAAACAAAATATTATCGTTATTTACAATAAATGTATACAATGATTTGGTGAAATGAATTTCGGATCGATAAAAGGCAGTCCAGATGTAGTGAGTTCGAGCCCCGCCAACTGTTGCACATTTTCTAGAGTTTTTCGGCAAAATCTACCCCTGGTCCAGGTAGGGCAAAAAATAAAAAACCTACCAAAGTCCCATGTCATATTGAATCTCACACTGTGCACGTTAGAGTAAGTGTAAATCCAATCAAAAATAAAAATCACAAAACAGCAGTGATCACCTTAGTTGGGTGCACCTAAGTCAAATCCAATAGTTTCTTGTTGATTCAACAGTGTTGGACACATCTAACAAACGTGCACAAAGTCGTGTTTATTGTTATTCATGTATTTGTGTTAAATCTAGCGAGATGTGTTGCAAGAGTTACTGAGAATAGGAATTATGTTTATTACATTTGGTCATTGCAATGTATTGTTGATGGTATTACAGTTCCGTTACTACAACAGTGAAGAGGTTGAAATAATTTTGTTTAATTCGGAATTGGAATATAAAATATAACATACTACTATCATCCTTGCTACTGAATTAATAAAAAAGATAACATAAGCACATTTGTTTCCCTGAAGTTCTCTACAGTCATTGCTGATTTATTTAGAGAACATTATTTTCAATTTTAGACAGTCACAACAGTAAATGCTGAATGACGGCTATGATCTCCCTCGTTTAATGTTGAACCAAATCAGCTGATCCAAAGAGTAGTGAATTGACATATTGTGCAAATCTTAATTCTCCTAGACGTTTAGTTAGCTAACGGCTTTGAGCAAATATGATGCGTAAAACATTATTTGTGAATTGCATACTTTGATGTAAGATACACAAAGCTAGTATGAAGAGATTCATGCTAATTGTACTTCTTTACCCGTAGAGCAGTTTGTGTCCGTGTAACCAGGAGGGCATACATGTGTAACTATTCACGTGATCTAAGCATGTCGCTCCATGCAGACATGGGCTTGGGTTACAGTCGTCAATATCTGCAAACAAAATCGTTATTAGTAATGATGCATACATGACACAGTACATATTTCAGATAACGGAGAAAATAAAATATCTTACTGATCCTTCGTACAATCTTGAATTGAGTATTATTTTGCCATGTACAAAGTTTACTTTGTGTCTTTCGGAATGAGTTTCATGAGTGAACTATGTTGGGCGTGAATCTGATATAATAATATGTATTTCTATGTAGTTGAATGTATATTTCACTAAAATAATGTATTCAGGGACTCCTAACTACCGGTGTGTCAAGTAGTGATGTCTACAGCGGGGAATGAGTGTATACAGTATGTATGTTTTTAATATTAACTTTTCAAGTCCTAGCTTCAACCACATCAAACACTGATGCTTTCATGTTCAACAAACAGTATTAATTACCGGTAGAGCAATTTGTATCCGTGTAGCCAGGAGGGCATACACATGTGTAACTATTCACGTGATCTAAGCATGTCGCTCCATGTAGACATGGGGTTGGGTTACAGTCGTCAATATCTGCAAACAAAATATTATAATGTTGTTACCAATAGTGTATACAATGATTCGGTGAAATGACTTTCGTGATCAGGAGACTCGGCAGTCCAGATGTAGTGAGTTCGAGCCCCGCAAACGGTTACACATTTTCTAGAGTTTTTTCGAGCAAAATTTACCCCCTGGTCCAGGTAGGTGGATCGACACCAAGTCCCATCGAAAACGGACGATAAAAAGGAGGTCCATGTGCGATCACAACACTGTGCACGTTAGAGTGGTTGTAAAGGGCAGCCTGGGCAAAAATAAAAATCCTACCAAAACCAGGGTCACCTTAGTTGTCAATGTGGGTAAGTCAAATCCAATCAAACTTTCGTGATCAACAGTGCATACGGACACATCTTAGATGGGTGCACCTACAATTGAATAGTTTTCTTGTTGACTCGTGTTGTGGTTAAATCAACAAACAGCACAGTCGTGTTTATATTATACATGTATGCACTTTTGACGTAGCGAGATGTGTTGCAAGAGACGAGAATAGGAATTATGTTTATTACATTTGGTCATTGCAATGTATTGTTGATGGTATTACAGTTCCCATTACTAACAACAGTAATGAGATTTAAATAATTTTGTTTTAATTCGGAATTAGAATATAAAATATAACATACTAGCATCCTTTGCGGCTGAATTAATAAAAAGTATAACATAAGCACATTTGTTTCCCTGAAATTCTCTACTGTCGTTGCTGATTTATTTGGAGAACATTATTTTCCAATTTTAGACAGTCACAACAGTTAGTGCTGAATGACGTATGATCTCACTCGTTTAATATTAAATCAGATCAGCTTACTGCGAGTGTAGCGATTGACACATTTACAAACCTTAATTCTCTAGACGTCTAGTTAACTAACGGCATTGAACAAATGTGATGCGTAAAACATTATTTATAAATTGTATACTTTGATGTAAGATACACAAAGCTAGTATGAAGAGATTGATGCTAATTGTACTTCTTTACCGGTAGAGCAGTTTGTGTCCCATGTGTAACCAGGAGGGCATACACATGTGTAACTATTCACGTGATCTAGGCATGTCGCTCATGCAGACATGGGGTTGGAGTTACAGTCGTCAATATCTGCAAACCAAATCGTTATTAGTAATAATGCATACATGACACAGTACATATTTCAGATAACTGTGGAGAAAATAAAATATCTTACCGATCATTCGTACAATCTTCAACTGAGTATTATTTTGCCATGTACAAAGTTTACTTTTGTGTCTTTTTCGGAATGAGTTTCATGAGTGAACTATGTTGGGCGTGAATCTGATATAAAAAATATGTAGTTCTGTGTAGCTGCAAGTATATTTAACTAGATATTGTATTCAGAGACTTATAACTACCGGTACGTATAATAATGATGTCTACAGCGGAGAATGAGTGTATGTATGGTTGTAATATTAAGTTTTGAAATCCTAGATGCAATCATCAAACACTGATGCTTTCATGTTCAACAAACATTATTAATTACCGGTAGAGCAGTTTGTGTCCCGTGTAGCCAGGAGGGCATACGCACATGTGTAACTATTCACGTGATCTAAGCATGTCGCTCCATGTAGACATGGTGTTGGGTTACAGTCGTCAATATCTGCAAACAAAATGGTTATTAGCAAAAGTGTACACACCTGACATAGTACATATTTCAGATCACAGAAGATAAAAAATATCTTACTGATCCTTCGTATAATCTTCAGTTGAGTATTTTCCCATGTACAAAGTTTACTTTGTTTCTTGTTTGGAATGAGTTCCATGAGTGAAATATTTTTGTCGTAGATCTGATACATGTATAATATCTAATTTCTTATTCATCGACTTCTAACTACATGTAATAGTCATGTCTACAGCGGGGAATGAGTGTATACTGTATGCATAATTCTAATATTTAGGTTTTAAGTCCTAGCTTCAATCACATCAAACACTGATGCTTTCATCTTTAACAAACAGTATTAATTACCGGTAGAGCAATTTGTATCCGTGTAGCCAGGAGGACATACACATGTGTAACTATTCACGTGATCTAAACATGTCGCTCCGTGTAGACGTAGCGTTGGGTTACAGTCGTCAATATCTGTAAACCAAATATTAGTATGTTAATTATCAAGAAATGTATACAATCATTCGGTGGAATGCCTTTCATTATCAAGAGTATGAACCTATTTCAGCTATACATTAATATGTAACAGAACGATTATGAATTCACTTGTGCTGTCTTGAATCAAAATAAACAGATTCGGAATTTTAAATACTTATTTCATGTTTAATGCTTTTATACGTATTTTCGCCTCTGGAACATGTCAATTGCGTATCTTTCTTTTCTATGGCATTATATGACAACTAAAGGTTGTAAGATCTATCAACAACGCTTTGCTATTGATATGATAATATGAAAGATAAAAAATATCGTTTTAGCATGAAACTGGATTTTGGAGTAGTGGAGGAGGCGGAGGAAGGGAATGTTAGTTCCGTCCAGATGGTCAATATGATTACATATCGCATTGCAGGTGGTATTACAACAGTGAAAAGTGTATAAAGAAAGAATAGAATTCAACAGGAATATCAGATACTGATGAATAGCTCTTAACATATTATTAGCTACGTTTGGGGCATACAGATTACCAGTACGACGTTATTGATTTACTTGGAAAGCGTTGTCTTCAATCGATACACCAGGTAGTGCATTATATTATCGGCTACAATATCACTTATGAAAATATTGATTTAAACAAGCCTGTTCTTTGATGCAGTAATTGAATTACTGCTAAAAAACTCAAATATTTTAGACGTCTATTGTTGATAAGTAGTCTTTAAATATTCTAACGTAAGTTAGATCAGGCTAATGCCAATCACGTCATTTCTATGCAAATATACTGATTTACCGGTAGAGCAGTTGTGTCCGTGTAGCCAGGAGGCATACACATGTGTAACTATTCACGTGATCTAGGCATGTTGCGCCATGCAGACATGGGCTTGGTTTACAGTCGTCGATATCTGCGAACAAAATAGTTATTAGCAATACCACAAAAATTACATGTGTACTGATTCTTCGATTAACTTTGAATCAAATTTGTTCGTACTTTTTGCAAGTTGTTGTTATTGTTGTTGTTGTTTTTTGTGGTCACTTTTATATTGTATCACTGGCGTGAGGGAGTAAAGCTTTATGTCTGTCATAAATGTGGTAGATCTTTAGATTTAATATTTACAGATTATCAACTGTCTGCAACTGTAACCAATACAAGATGGCATTAGTTTATGGATTCGAATGGTTTTAAGTCCTTGAATCCTCGCTGCACTTATAATGTTGTAAAAATCATGCATTCGTTATGCATTTATTATCTGCCTGTAAGATTGATTTATTGCACCGCACGTTTGTTTATGTACCCAAGAGGGCATAAACGCATTACATATTCAGATGATCTAAGTATGTTGAAACGTTTAAACATGGAGTTGGTGAACGGTCATCAATATCTGCAAACAAAATATATTATGTCTATCTTAAGAAATACCGGTTGCTTTTTAATGAAAGAACCTTCATTACCAATACATGTAATAAAACATGATTATATTCTTTTCCGGAGGTTGCACAAAAAATACTGAATAATTGTTGGTTTACAATCTTGTGTTTGAAAATACACAGGCAAAAACGAAATGATCAAGAGAGACTACTCTGACTAAATATATCTATAAATGATATAGACATTTAGAAGGTAAACGGCTTAACATGCCTAAACTAGATAATACTAATACTACTAACACCAATGAAGAGACAAACAATGATATTTTCATGAGATGGGTACGTTTGAGGATGCAGGGACATAGTTCTCCATCAACAACCCTGGACGAGCCCCAAAAGGAAGGCATTCAGCCAATGCATTAATACAACATGTGCTATGAACTTTGATAATGTGACTGCCGAGCCTAGACGTTTACCAACATATTCATTTCTTTTGGTTGTTGTTTTAAACTCGGAACGAGCCAAATAATGATGGAGAGAATGATGTCCCATGTTGGATATCGTGTTCAAAACAACCCTCTTGGGAAAAATAAACAAAACAATGACTCAAAAGAGTAAGATGCCTTTGTCAATATGTCACCAAATCAAAATAGAAATGGGAAAGGCATAATATCGTTTGTTTTAAAAGACCATTTGCAATAGAGAGAATTAGAAACTGGACGCGGTTGGAGATCGGAAATGGACCTAGAATCAGCAGATAGTGAGACGATATCCAGCAAAATGTATGGACGACAAGGCTTAGGAAGGCAAAGAAATTGAGGGATCTGGCAGATGGCTTTTCCTACAATGGAGTGGAAAGACAGTTTCTGGCAGATGGCTATTTCCTACAATGGAGTGGAAAGACAGTTTCTGGCAGATGGCTATTTCCTACAATGGAGTGGAAGGACAGTTTCTGGCAGATGGTTATTTCCTACAACGGGTGGAAGGACAGTTTCTGGCAGATGGCTATTTCCTACAATGGAGTGGAAAGACATAGTTCTGATTCAGAATTAGAAAGAATCAATGACATACTCTGTTGGCTTAAACAAAACAATCATGTTTTGTATTGTTGCATTTTGGACTAGCGAACTAAATTGGTAGAGGCTGAGAATATGACGTTATTCCATTAAAGATGGTCGATATTATCATTGCATGTGATTTTAATAAATTCAACACTGACAACAATAGCAAGTGCGAAAGAAAAAGTTTAAATTCAACACATAGAATAACATATTTTATATAAATAGCAACGTTTTGCAACAATATTGAAATAATTGAAAGTGAATTCGTTTCCTTTTTATTCTATAGGTTATAATATCATTTGTCCCAGATGTAGTCATTGAATTACTGTGCAAACATCGACTCTCTTAGATCTCTTACCATTTAGTTTGTTTGTTTGTTTGCTTGTTTGTTTGATTGAAACTTTTTACGTCCACAATATGTGTTTATCTCAGGAGGAATTCAGAGGAAATATCACAATGGAAGATAAGTGCAGGGCAAATTTAGAGGAAATATCACAATGCAGGGCAAAGATATCACAATGGAAGATGTGCAGGGCAAATTTGGAAATATCACGATGGAAGATAAGTGCAGGGCAATTTAGAGGAAATATCACAATGGAAGATAAGTGCAGTGGGCAAATTTAGAGGAAATATCACAATGGAAGATAAGTGCAGGGGCGAATTTAGAGGAAATATCACAATGGAAGATAAGTGCAGGCAAATTTAGAGGAAATATCACGATGGAAGATAAGTAAAAGAGTGAAAGAAAAGAAGTAGGACCTACAAGAGGAAACCACCAACTTAGAGCAATATTGATAGTTAAAACAGTGTTTAAATATCCACCCTATTTTACATAAGATTATTATGAAATCATTAATCTATTTACCGGTAGAGCAATGTTTGTCCGTGTATCCAGGAGGGCACACACACGTGTAGCTATTGACGTGATCTAAGCATGTCGCTCCATTTAGACATGGGGTTGGGTTACAGTCGTCAATATCTGCAAACAACATATGTTATCTATCCATGAATGCATACACATCCTCTGTGGAATGACCTTCGTAATCAACGGTACATACTGACACATTGTAGGATGGTGCATATTATTTAAAAAATTTGGTGCATATAATAGTAGTAGTTTTGATTGAATGCTTTCCCGTTCCACTCGTTTTGTACTGATTCAAATAAATAATACATGTACTGTGGAGTCTTTTGTACTGTATCGCATTTTTTGGAGTCAAAGAATGTGTTGTAGGAAGCTGAGAGCCTGAATTACGTTTATTTCAGATGGTCAATATAGTTTTTGTAGGTGATGGTAAAATCTCATCACTAACAACAGTGACGAAAATAGAAGTAGAATTTGAATTCGACACGGAATACATACTAGCTACACTTGCAACACAATTTGAAGAAAAAACTAAAACCGTATTCGTTTCTTTAGTATTCTCTACAACGCTGATATATTCGTGAGTATTTTTTCAAATTTAGACTCAATTGAAATAGGTGAGGTAGTGCATGCTATTCAATATAATCTCACTTGTGTAACGTTAAATGAAAGCATGTCCCTGTTATAGTGACTGGATTACGGTGTAAATTCAATTCTCCTGAATGTGTACTGCTTTGAGCAATGTTGAACGTTAAAATAGTGTTTAAATACTTAAAGGTATGTTATATAGGGATAATATAAGACACTAACGCTAACTACATGTATTTATCAGTAGAGCCATTTGTGTCTGTGCAACTACAACATTATTTACATTTCGGATGACAGAAATCACAATGACAATTTATAAGCCGTGTGTACAATTTTTAATTAAGTAATTATTTTTACCATGCAGCATTTCATTTTGTTTCTTTTATGAAGGGAGTTTCACGAGTGGGTGATTAATGTATAGCATAAAGCTGATTATATCTTTAAATTTAACTAAGTATTCAGAGACTCGTAACTGCCCGCAACAGAGATGGCTACAGCACGGAAGGAGCTTAAGTATACTGCTAATATTAAGTCTTCAAATCCTAGCTACAATAGTATAAACACTGTTGCTTTCATTTTCATTTATGTTCAACAAACATTGTTAATTACCGGTAGAGCAATTTGTATCCATTAACCGGGAGGGCATACACATGTGTAACTATTCACGTGATCTAAGCATGTCGCTCCATGTGACATGGGGTTGGGTTACAGTCGTCAATATCTGCAAACAAAATATGGGATTTATCCATAAATGTGTACAGGATGCCTCGGTGAAATTACTTTAAATATCAACATTAAAATATCTTACTGATTCTACGTTGCACTTGAATTGAATATATAGTTGAACAAAGTTTATTGTTTGGTCTTTTTTTCGGAATGAGTTTCCCGCGTTGAAAAAAACAAAAAAAAAAGGCTGATATAATAACAATATTTATGTAGTTACCACGTTGTGTCATTACTAAAATAATGAAATCAGGACTATTCCTGATTGTCCTACGCTCACCTCAGCGGTATGAGACTAACCTGTTTCTTTTTTTAACTGTGATGTTGACTCAAGTCAAATAAACAAAATGTCTTTTCATGTATTATATAATATGGTTTTTTTTTGGAGTACCGGATTGTATTGGAAGCCAGGAGGGCATATGAATGATGTAACTATTCGCGATGGTCAATGTTATGATAATCATTGTAGATGACGTTAAAGTGTCATCAAAAGGCAACACTGACGAAACAGATGAATTTGAATTCAATAATGTTATCAACTACTATTAATACACTCTTAAAATACGGGAAAGGTACACTTGCAAGACGATAATGCGTACAGTCATTCGTTTCTCTGGAGCCCCGCCAGTATCATATGCAATTTTACATTGTTGATTTATTTGGAAACCACCACCTGACCTCTAGACACACATTATGTCAAACCAAGTCCTATAGGTCAATTTTAGGTGGGTGCACATCTAAGGAGCGCAATTAGCTTGGTTGGTACTGCGCTCTTTTCATGGCGAGGCGATGGGTGTCGACAAAGGGAAGTCGGGGGTTCGATTCTATTGGTGCCCAAAGATTTGTTCCTTCTGTCTAACCGCTTTGTATTTGTCTCGCCTTTGTTCCTATCAGGGTAAGTCATTTCATATGTAAATGTAGTGTTTAACAGTTTCGATATGGACACATCTTGTATGTCATATAACTGAATATTTTTTCTTACTTGACTGGTGTTGGGTCGAATCAAATAAACAATAATCTTTTACCATTACATTGGATTTTGGCGCAGCGAGATGTGATTGAAGAGACTGAAAACAGTAAAGTCTATCATAACTGACGGTATTTGCGATGTATTGTTGATGGTATTACAGTTCCATTACTAACAACAGTGAAGAGGTTGAAATAATTTTATTTGATTCGGAATTGGAATATAAAATATAACATACTAGCATCCTTTGCGACTGAATTAATAAAAAGTATAACATAAGCACATTTGTTTCCTTGAAGTTCTCTACAGTCATTGCTGATTTATTTAGAGAACATTATTTTCAATTTTAGACAGTCACAACAGTAAGTGCTGAATGACGGCTATGGTCTCACTCGTTTAATGTTGAATCAAATCAGCTTACTGCGAGTGTAGTCATTGACACATTTTACAAATCTTAATTCTCCTAGACGTCTAGTTAGCTAACGGCATTGAACAAATATGATGCGTAAAACATTATTTGTAAATTGTATACTTTGATGTAAGATACATAAAGCTAGTACGCAGAGATTGATGCTAATTGTACTTCTTTACCGGTAGAGCAGTTTGTGTCCGTGTAGCCAGGAGGGCATACACTTGCTTTTCAATTCTATTCACAGATGTGAAAGACCGATTCAATCCATTGTAATAGTTACATGGGGTTTACACTCATGTACAGATCACATTCCTAAACTAAACGTTCGTTCAGTAATGATGACTGTCCTGACACAGTATTATTTCAGATAACGGAGAAAATCTCAATTTCTTAGATTGATCCTACGTACAATCTTAAATTGAGACATTTTTGACATCATCCCATCAAAGTCCCTTCCCCTTTGTCCACATCTCTGGATGAGAAATGAGGGAAGATAGAGGTGTTTGTGTGTGAATCTGATATATAATAATATGTATTTCTATGTAGTTGAATGTAGATCAAGAAAATAATGTATTCAGGACTCAGACAACAGACCGACAGACAGACAGACAGACATAAAGACAGAGAGAAGAGAGAAGGAAATAGAAGGAGGAGAAGGAGGAAAGAAAATGGCAACTTTTCAAGTCCTAGCTTCAACCACATCAAACATCTGATGCTTTCAATCCTTTGTAACAAACAGTATTAATTACCGGTAGAGCAACGTTTGTATCCGTGACGTCACAGCCCGAGGACTCCCTGATGTGAACTATTCACGTGATCTATAACATTCTCATAGTAGACAAAATGGGGTTGGAAAAAAAAATCATTCGTCAATATCTGCAAACAAAATATTATAATGTTATTTACCAATATGTAATGGACAAACTAACAGACGGACAGAAATGACACAGACGTGATCGGAGACTCTGAGCAGTCCAGATGTAGTGAGTTCGAGTCCCGCCAACGGTTACACATTTTTCTAGAGTTTTTTCGAGAGAAAATCTACCCCCTGGTCCAGGTAGGTGGATCGACACCAAGTCCCATCGAAAACGGAAGATAAAAAGGAGGTCCCATGTGCAGATCACAAACAAGAAGAGCACGTTAGAGTGGTTGTTAAAGTCAAGCCTGGGCAAAAATAAAAATCCTACCGAAAACCCAGAGATCACCTTAGTTGTCACCGAAAGGTAAGTCAAATCCAATCAAACTTTCGTGATCAACAGTGCATACGGACATATCTGATGGGTGCACCTACAGTTGAATAGTTTCTTGTTGACTCGTGTTGTGTTAAAGCGAACAAACGACACAGTCGAGAGAGGATATTATACATGTATTGCACTTTTAGCGTAAAGAGATGTGTTGCAAGAGACTAACAACATCAATTTATGTTTATTACATTTGGTCATTGCGATGTACTGTTGATGGTATTACAGTTCCATTACTAAAACAATGAAGAGGTTGAAATAATTTGTTTGATTAGAATTAAAGATAAAATATACTATACTAGATCTAGCATCCTTTGTTATCAATTAATCAAAAGTATAACATAAGCACATTTGTTTCTGAAAATCTCAGTCATTGCTAATTTATTTGGAGAACATTATTTTCAATTTTAGGACACAGTCACAACAGTTAGTGCTGAATGACGGCTATGCATTCTCAGGCCGTAGAGTAGAGAGAGAGTGCTGGAGTCTAGGAAGTCTTTAGAGAACCGGCTTATAGTAAGATTGGGCACAATCAACCATGACGGTATGAACGTCTTACACCAGAATTTAGGTAATTTTATCTGGAGTAACTCCCATAGTCGGGCACACGCTACTATCCCTGACCCTTCACCATCCTCTACCCTACTCCATCCGCTCCCCCACCACCCCTATGAAACTATCCCACCCTAACCCTGCCCCCCACCCCCTTCTCTCTTATCCCGAGGCAAAAGTTAGTCCCTTCAGGAGAGTTCACACCCTAGGTTTTCTATGGTAGCATACTCAATGGTAGGCATCGTTGAATACTTTTTACACATTTTATTTTGTATTTTTAAATTTTTACATTCACCATTTACCGGAAGCAACTTTGGTACATTTCTTACCACTACGGAACAGACCTTATTTTATCACCAAGGAGAAAATAACTTGAGATTTTGATAACACATAGCATCAGCTAGTTCTAACTTACCTTTTTTTGAAATTTCAGATAAGTTGTTTACTCTCCTCCCTTATTGCATCTATCAATTTGTAATTTATATACATTTCTTATCTTCAGTGTAAATGAATCTTGTCTTGATTGATACTTCCTTTCATTCAAACCTCTATCATTTCTTCTTTCTAGACCCAGTGAGATATAGATTAGTTTACATTTATCCTATCATTTTTTCCTCACTAGACCCATTGAGATATAGATCTAGTCTAAGGAAATCCTATTTTTGGTAGTTTCAAAGTCACATGTTTCCCTCCCTTTCTGGTACACTGCCTCTGCTCTCTCCCAGCTCTCTCTGACTCTCTCTCCTCTCTTGGGGGGATCTCTCTCTTCTCTCTCTCTCTCTCTCTCTCTCTCTCTCTCTCTCTCTCTCTCTCTCTCTCTCTCTCTCTCTCTCTCTCTCTCTCTCTCTCTCTCTCTCTCTCTCTCTCTCTCTCTCTCTCTCTCTCTCTCTCTCTCTCTCTCTCTCTCTCTTTCTCTCTCTCTCTCTCTCTCTCTCTCTCTCTCTCTCTCTCTCTCTCTCTCTCTCTCTCTCTCTCTCTCTCTCTCTCTCTCTCTCCGACAGCCTCTATTTCTCATTCTCTAATATCTCCTTCTCACCTTTTATTACTTACTTGTTTTCAGATTTTTATTTCATTCCAGATCTGAACCTTCCACTCGCTCTTTCTTCACACTTGTGCAGGTTCCTTAACATTATATCTTTTTCTTTCTTTCTTTCTCCTTTATTTTTTTCTTCTGACATCCCATTGTGTGATGCGAGGTATTGTTTTACTTAGATCTAGATCAAGATATTTCTCTGTTTGTTATCTGACGAAGGGTCATACCAAATCACGTTATGAAATTGTTCTGTCTTTATCGGAGTTATTACTTTACTGTCATATTTCGCCTTTTGACTTAAACCACTGTTGCTCTTGAGGTTATAGACCATAATAAATCATTTGCGACTGAATTAATAACAAGTATAACATAACACATTTGTTTCATGAAATTTCTACTGTCATTGCTGATTTATTTGGAGAACATTATTTTCAACTTTAGACACAGTCACAACAGTTAAATGCTGAATGACGGCTATGATCTCACTCTTTAATGTTGAATCAAATCAGCTTACTGCGAGTGTAGTGATTCAAACATTTTAGAAATCTTAATTCTCCTAGACGTCTAGTTAGCTAACGGCATTGAACAAATATGATGCGTAAAATATTATTTGTAAATTTGTAAATTGTATACTTTGATGTAAAATACACAAAAGCTAGTACACAGAGATTGATGTCTGTTGTACTTCTTTACTGGTAGAGTCTGTCTGTCTCTTTCTCTCCAGGAGGGCATACACATGTGTAACTATTCACGTGATCTAAGCATGTCGCTCCATGCAGACATGCTGGGTTACAGTCGTCAATATCTGCAAACAAAATCGTTATTAGTAATAATGCATACATGACACAGTGTGTATTTCAGATAACGGGAAAAAAAATATGTTACTGATCCTTCTGTACAATTTTCAATTGATTTATTTTGCCTGTATCTAGTTTACTTTCTGTCTCTTTTCGAATGAGTTTATGAGTGAACTATGTTGGGCGTGAATCTGATATAATAATATGTGAACCTCTATGTAGTTGAATGTATATTTCACTAAAATAATGTATTCAGAGACTCTACTACCGGTGTGTCAAGTAGTGATGTACATTATCTGGTTGAAACTCAAGTCCAGTTTTTTCATATACATGCCTTTTTTCTCTGGAGTAACTCCCATAATCGGGCACACGCTATTACTATCCCTAACCCTCTCACCATCCTCTACCCTACCCCATCCGTTCCCCCTACCACCGCTATGAAACTATCCTACTTATCCTGGTTCCCCCACCCCTTCCTATCCCGGGGCAAAGTTGGGTCCTTGACAGTTCAACCCTGTGAACCAATTCTAAATATTTACTCAATGGTAGGCGTCTCATTGAACACTTTTTACAAATTTTATTTTAAATTTTTATTTACGTTCACCATTTACCGGAAGCAGCTTGCAAAACAGTTTACCATTACGGAATAGACCTTATTTTATCACCATTTAAATAACTTGAGATTTTGATAACTCGGATAGCATCAGCTAGATTTAAATAATTTTGTTTAATTCGGAATTAGGATTATGAAAATGTAAATAACTAGCATCCTTACGGCAATTAAAAAGTATAACATAAGCACATTTGTTTCCCTGAAATTTCTTACTGTATTGCTAATTTATTTGGAGAAGATTATTTTATCTAATTTTAGACACAGTCACAGCAGTTAGTGCTGAATGTCTGGCAAACCTTCACTCGTTTAATGTTGAATCTAATCAGCTTACTGCAGTGTGGTGCTTGACATATTGTCGTAACTCTCTTCTCCTAGACATCTTCATTAGCTCGTTTTCCAATTGAACAAATGTTCCCAGTAAAATATTATTTCTAAAATTGTAATTGTTTGATGTAAGATCCAAAAGCTAGTATAAAGAGATTGATACTAATTGTACTTCTGCCCGGTAGAGCAGTTTGTGTCCGTGTAGCCAGGAGGGCATATGTAACTATTCACGTGATGCTAAGTTTGATGTCGTTCCCAGCAGACATATAACGTTGGGTTATTGTCGTCAATATCTGCAAACAAAATCGTTATTAGTAATAATGCATACATGACACAGTTCATATTTCAGATTCCCCAGAAAATAAAATATCTTACTGATCCTTCGTACAATCTTTTGAATTGAGTATTATTTTTCCATGTACAAGTTTACTTTTGTGTCTTTTTCAATGGAATGAGTTTCATGAGTGAACTATGTTGGGCGTGAATCTGATATAATATTATGTAGTTCTATGTAGTTGAATGTATTTTCACTAAAAATAATGTATTCAGGGACTCTAACTACCGGTGTGTCAAGTAGTGATGTCTTTAGCGGGGAATGAGTGTATGTAATTTTTTAATATTAAGTTTTGAAGTCCTAGCTTCAATCACATCAAACACTGATGCTTTCATGTTCAACATATTGTTTAATTACTCGTCATTATTCTGTATCCGTCGGCAGGAGGGCATACACATGTGTAACTATTCACGTGATCTACATGTCGCTCCATGTAGACATGGGGTTGGGTTACAGTCGTCAATATCTCTTCAAAATATTATAATGTTATTTACAATAAATGTATACAATGATTCGGTGAAATGATTTTCGTGATCGGGAGACATCTTTGCAGTCCAGATTTTTGAGTTTTGAGCTCCACAACGGTTACACATTTTTGAGAGTTTTTTCACTGCAAAATTTCTACCTCCTGGTCCTCTGGTGGATCGACACCAAATCCTATCGAAAACGGACGATAAAAAAGTTTCCCATGTGCAGATCACAACACTGTGCACGTTAGAGTGGTTGTAAAGGGCAGCCTGGGCAAAAATAAACATCCTACCAAAAACCCAGAGATCACCTTAGTTGTCAATGGGTAAGTCAAATCCAATCAAACTTTCGTGATCAACAGTGCATACGGACACATCTTAGATGGGTGCACCTACAGTTGAATAGTTTCTTGTTGACTCGTGTTGTTGTTAAATCTAACAAACGACAAAGTCGTGTTTATATTATACATGTATTGCACTTTTGGCTAGCGAGATGTGTTGCAAGAGACTGAGAATAGGAATTATGTTTATTACATTTGGTCATTGCAATGTATTGTTGATGGTATTACAGTTCCGTTACTAACAACAGTGAAGAGGTTGAAATAATTTTGTTTAATTCGGAATTGGAATATAAAATATAACATACTACTACTAGTATCCTTTGCGACTGAATTAATAAAAAAAATAACATAAGCACATTTGTTTCCCCCTGAAGTTCTCTACAGTCATTGCTGATTTATTTAGAGAACATTATTTTCAATTTTAGACAGTCACAACAGTAAATGCTGAATGACGGCTATGATCTCATTCGTTTAATGTTGAATCAAATCAGCTGATCCAAGAGTAGTGAATTGACATATTGTGCAAATCTTAATTCTCCTAGACGTTTAGTTAGCTAACGGCTTTGAGCAAATATGATGCGTAAAACATTATTTGTGAATTGCATACTTTGATGTAAGATACACATAGCTAGTTACGCAGAGATTCATGCTAATTGTACTTCTTTACCCGTAGATGTTTGTGTCCGTAACCAGGAGGGCATACACATGTAACTATTCACGTATCTAAGCATGTCGCTCCATGCAGACATGAGGTTGGGTTACAGTCGTCAATATCTGCAAACAAAATCGTTATTAGTAATGATGCATACATGACACAGTACATATTTCAGATAACGGAGAAAATAAAATATCTTACTGATCCTACGTACAATCTTGAATTGAGTATTATTTTGCCATGTACAAAAGTTTACTTTTGTGTCTTTTTCGGAATGAGTTTCATGAGTGAACTATGTTGGGCGTGAATCTGATATAATAATATGTATTTCTATGTAGAATTAATTTCACTAAAATAATGTATTCAAGGGACTCTAACTACCGGTATGTTTAATAGTCATGTCTACAGCAAATGAGTGTATGTATGTTTTTAATATTAAGTTTTGAAGTCTAGCTTCAACCACATCAAACACTGATGCTTTCATGTTCAACAAACAGTATTAATTACCGGTAGAGCAAACCGTAACGTTTTGGCATACACATGTGTAACTATTCACGTGATCTAAGATGTCGCCCCATGCAGACATCGTGGTTGGGTTACAATCGTCAATATCTGCAAACAAAATCGTTATATTAATCATGCATACATTACATAATACAGATAACAGAAAAATAAAATATCTTACTGAGCCATTATTTAATCTTCAATTAAGTATTATTTTCCCATGTACAATTTTACTTTTCCCAATCTTTTTCGGAATGAGTTTTATGAACGACGTATGTTTAGCGTGAATTTGATAAAATAAAATGTTGATACGTGCAGTTGCATGTATATTTAACTAAGTACATGGATTCAGAGACTTCCAACTACGTGTAATGAGATTTGATAATATGAAAGACCCATAGGAACAAAGACGAGACAAATTCAAGGAATAAACTGAAAACAAAAATCCTGGCCCCCGTTGGGATCGAACCTGCGACCTCTGCGTCGGTACTCATCGCCTCGCCATGAAAAGAAAGCGTGCTGCCAACCGACTCAATGTTTGTCTTTAACTACGTGCAATAGTGATGTCTACAACATAGAATGAGTGTATGCATGTTTTTGTTTTTAATTTTAAGTGTTCAGGTCCTAGTTTCAATCACATTCAACATTGATGCTTTCATGTTCAACATTCACTAACAGTACTAATTACCGGTAGAACAATTTTTTGTTCGTGTAGCCATGAGGGCATACACATGTGTAACTATTCACGTGATCTAAGCATGTCGCTCCATGTAGACACGGGGTTGGGTTACAGTCGTCAATATCTGCAAACAAATTACTATCATGTTATTTACTATAAATGTATATGTCTCAACTGTGTAATTTATGTCTCAACTGTGTAATTTATGTCTCAACTGTGAAATTTATGTCTAAACTGTGTAACCAAACAACAAATTGCCATTTATGGACAATAAAGAACTATTATTATTATTTTTATTATTATTATTATTATTATTATTATTATTATTATTATTATTATTATTATTATTATTATTATTATTATTATTATTATTATTATTATTATTATCATTATTATTATTATTATTATTATTATTATACAATGATTCGATGAAATGACTTTCGTGATCGGAAGACTCGGCAGTCCAAAGGCAGTGGGTTTGAGCCCCGCCAACGGTTGACCATTTTTCTCGAGTTTTCTTTTAGCAAAATCTACCTCCCTGGTCCAGGCAGGTGAATCGACATCATATCTCATCGGAAATGGACGATAAAAATGAGTTGTTGTAGGAGGCTGACAACATGAATTATGTTTATTACATATGGTCAGTACAATGTATTGTTGACGGTATTAAAGTTTTATTACCAACAACAGTGACGAGGCTGAAAGAAATGTTTTAATACGATATGCATTGCAATATAAGATACTAGCTTCACTTGCAGCAGAAATAAATCAAAAGTACAACATAAGCACATTTGTTTCCCTGAAATTCTCTAGAGTCGTTGCTTATTTACTTGTTGAGTATTGTTTTCAATTTTAGACACAGCACAACAGCTAATGCAGGATGTAGGTTATGGTCTCACCATTTAATGTTGAATCAAATCAGCTTGTCCGAGTGTGGTGCTTGACATATTGTGTAAATCTTAATTCTCCTAGACGTCTAGTTAGCTAACGGCATTGAACAAATATGATGCGTAAAATATTATTTGTAAATTTGTAAATTGTACACTTTGATGTGAGATACACAAAGCTAGTATGAAGAGATTGATGCTAATTGTACTTCTTTACCGGTAGAGCAGTTTGTGTCCGTGTAGCCAGGAGGGCATACACATGTGTAACTATTCACGTGATCCTAAGCATGTCGCTCCATGCAGACACGGGGTTGGGTTACAGTCGTCAATATCTGCAAACAAAATCGTTATTAGTAATAATACATACATGACACAGTACATATTTCAGATAACGGAGAAAATAAAATATCTTACTGATCCTTCGTACAATCTTGAATTGAGTATTATTTTGCCATGTACAAAGTTTACTTTTGTGTCTTTTTCGGAATGAGTTTCATGAGTGAACTATGTTGGGCGTGAATCTGATATAATAATATGTAGTTCTATGTAGTTGAATGTATATTTCACTAAAATAATGTATTCAGAGACTCTAACTACCGGTGTGTCTAATAGTGATGTCTATAGCGTGGAATGAGTGTATGTATGTTTTTAATATTAAGTTTTGAAGTCCTAGCTTCAACCACATCAAACACTGATGCTTTCATGTTCAACATACAGTATTAATTACCGGTAGAGCAATTTGTATCCGTGTAGCCAGGAGGGCATACACATGTGTAACTATTCACGTGATCTAAGCATGTCGCTCCATGCAGACATGGGGTTGGGTTACAGTCGTCAATATCTGCAAACAAAATATTATAATGTTATTTTCATCAATAAATGTATACAATGATTTGGTGAAATGAATTTCGTGATCGGGAGACTCGGCAGTCCAGATGTAGTGAGTTCCGAGCCCCGCCAACGGTTACACATTTTTCTAGAGTTTTTTCGAGCAAAATCTACCCCCTGGTCCAGGTAGGTGGATCGACACCAAGTCCCATCGAAAACGGACGATAAAAGGAGGTCCCATGTGCAGATCACAACACTGTGCACGTTAGAGTGGTTGTAAAGGGCAGCCTGGGCAAAAATAAAAATCCTACCAAAAACCCAGAGATCACCTTAGTTGTCAATGTGGGTAAGTCAAATCCAATCAAACTTTCGTGATCAACAGTGCATACGGACACATCTTAGATGGGTGCACCTACAGTTGAATAGTTTCTTGTTGATTCGTGTTGTGTTAAATCTAACAAACGACAAAGTCGTGTTTATATTATTCGTACATGTATTGCACTTTTGGCTAGCGAGATGTGTTGCAAGAGACTGAGAATAGGAATTATGTTTATTACATTTGGTCATTGCAATGTATTGTTGATGGTATTACAGTTCCGTTACTACAACAGTGAAGAGGTTGAAATAATTTTGTTTAATTCGGAATTGGAATATAAAATATAACATACTACTACTAGCATCCTTTGCTACTGAATTAATAAAAAAGATAACATAAGCACATTTGTTTCCTGAAGTTCTCTACAGTCATTGCTGATTTATTTAGAGAACATTATTTTCAATTTTAGACAGTCACAACAGTAAATGCTGAATGACGGCTATGATCTCACTCGTTTAATGTTGAACCAAATCAGCTGATCCAAGAGTAGTGAATTGACATATTGTGCAAATCTTAATTCTCCTAGACGTTTAGTTAGCTAACGGCTTTGAGCAAATATGATGCGTAAAACATTATTTGTGAATTGCATACTTTGATGTAAGATACACAAAGCTAGTACGTAGAGATTCATGCTAATTGTACTTCTTTACCCGTAGAGCAGTTTGTGTCCGTGTAACCAGGAGGGCATACACATGTGTAACTATTCACGTGATCTAAGCATGTCGCTCCATGCAGACATGGGCTTGGTTACAGTCGTCAATATCTGCAAACAAAATCGTTATTAGTAATGATGCATACATGACACAGTACATATTTCAGATAACGGAGAAAAATAAAATATCTTACTGATCCTTCGTACAATCTTGAATTGAGTATTATTTTGCCATGTACAAAGTTTACTTTTTGTGTCTTTTTCGGAATGAGTTTCATGAGTGAACTATGTTGGCGTGAATCTGATATAATAATATGTATTTCTATGTAGTTGAATGTATATTTCACTAAAATAATGTATTCAGGGACTCCTAACTACCGGTATGTTTAAGTAGTGATGTCTACAGCGGGGAATGAGTGTATACAGTATGTATGTTTTTAATATTAACTTTTCAAGTCCTAGCTTCAACCACATCAAACACTGATGCTTTCATGTTCAACAAACAGTATTAATTACCGGTAGAGCAATTTGTATCCGTGTAGCCAGGAGGGCATACACATGTGTAACTATTCACGTGATCTAAGCATGTCGCTCCATGTAGACATGGGGTTGGGTTACAGTCGTCAATATCTGCAAACAAAATATTATAATGTTATTTACCAATAAGTGTATACAATGATTCGGTGAAATGACTTTCGTGATCGGGAGACTCTGGCAGTCCAGATGTAGTGAGTTCGAGCCCGCAAACGGTTACACATTTTTCTAGAGTTTTTCGAGCAAAATTTACCCCCTGGTCCAGGTAGGTGGATCGACACCAAGTCCCATCGAAAACGGACGATAAAAGGAGGTCCATGTGCAGATCACAACACTGTGCACGTTAGAGTGGTTTGTAAGGGCAGCCTGGGCAAAAATAAAAATCCTACCAAAAACCCAGAGATCACCTTAGTTGTCAATGTGGGTAAGTCAAATCCAATCAAACTTTCGTGATCAACAGTGCATACGGACACATCTTAGATGGGTGCACCTACAGTTGAATAGTTTCTTGTTGACTCGTGTTGTGTTAAATCTAACAAACAGCACAGTCGTGTTTATATTATACATGTATTGCACTTTGACGTAGCGAGATGTGTTGCAAGAGACTGAGAATAGGAATTATGTTTATTACATTTGGTCATTGCAATGTATTGTTGATGGTATTACAGTTCCATTACTAACAACAGTAATGAGATTTAAATAATTTTGTTTAATTCGGAATTAGAATATAAAATATAACATACTAGCATCCTTTGCGGCTGAATTAATAAAAAGTATAACATAAGCACATTTGTTTCCCTGAAATTCTCTACTGTCGTTGCTGATTTATTTGGAGAACATTATTTTCAATTTTAGACAGTCACAACAGTTAGTGCTGAATGACGGCTATGATCTCACTCGTTTAATATTAAATCAGATCAGCTTACTGCGAGTGTGGCGATTGACACATTTTACAAACCTTAATTCTCCTAGACGTCTAGTTAACTAACGGCATTGAACAAATGTGATGCGTAAAACATTATTTATAAATTGTATACTTTGATGTAAGATACACAAAGCTAGTATGAAGAGATTGATGCTAATTGTACTTCTTTACCGGTAGAGCAGTTTGTGTCCGTGTAACCAGGAGGGCATACACATGTGTAACTATTCACGTGATCTAGGCATGTCGCTCCATGCAGACATGGGGTTGGGTTACAGTCGTCAATATCTGCAAACCAAATCGTTATTAGTAATAATGCATACATGACACAGTACATATTTCAGATAACGGAGAAAATAAAATATCTTACCGATCATTCGTACAATCTTCAACTGAGTATTATTTTGCCATGTACAAAGTTTACTTTTGTGTCTTTTTCGGAATGAGTTTCATGAGTGAACTATGTTGGGCGTGAATCTGATATAAAAATATGTAGTTCTATGTAGCTGCAAGTATATTTAACTAAGATATTGTATTCAGAGACTTATAACTACCGGTACGTATAATAATGATGTCTACAGCGGAGAATGAGTGTATGTATGGTTGTAATATTAAGTTTTGAAATCCTAGATGCAATCACATCAAACACTGATGCTTTCATGTTCAACAAACATTATTAATTACCGGTAGAGCAGTTTGTGTCCGTGTAGCCAGGAGGGCATACACATGTGTAACTATTCACGTGATCTAAGCATGTCGCTCCATGTAGACATGGTGTTGGGTTACAGTCGTCAATATCTGCAAACAAAATGGTTATTAGCAAAAGTGTACAAACCTGACATAGTACATATTTCAGATCACAGAGAAGATAAAAATATCTTACTGATCCTTCGTATAATCTTCAGTTGAGTATTATTTTCTCATGTACAAAGTTTACTTTTGTTTCTTGTTTGGAATGAGTTCCATGAGTGAAGTATTTTTGTCGTAGATCTGATACATGTATAATATCTAATTTCTTATTCATCGACTTCTAACTACATGTAATAGTCATGTCTACAGCGGGGAATGAGTGTATACTGTATGCATAATTCTAATATTTAGGTTTTAAGTCCTAGCTTCAATCACATCAAACACTGATGCTTTCATCTTTAACAAACAGTATTAATTACCGGTAGAGCAATTTGTATCCGTGTAGCCAGGAGGACATACACATGTGTAACTATTCACGTGATCTAAGCATGTCGCTCCGTGTAGACATGGCGTTGGGTTACAGTCGTCAATATCTGTAAACCAAATATTAGTATGTTAATTATCAAGAAATGTATACAATCATTCGGTGGAATGCCTTTCATTATCAAGAGTATGAACCTATTTCAGCTATACATTAATATGTAACAGAACGATTATGAATTCACTTGTGCTGTCTTGAATCAAAATAAACAGATTCGGAATTTTAAATACTTATTTCATGTTTAATGCTTTTATACGTATTTTCGCCTCTGGAACATGTCAATTGCGTATCTTTCTTTTCTATGGCATTATATGACAACTAAAGGTTGTAAGATCTATCAACAACGCTTTGCTATTGATATGATAATATGAAAGATAAAAAATATCGTTTTAGCATGAAACTGGATTTTTGGAGTAGTGGAGGGAGGCGGAGGAGAAAGGGAATGTTAGTTCCGTCCAGATGGTCAATATGATTACATATCGCATTGCAGGTGGTATTACAACAGTGAAAAGTGTATAAGAAAAGAATAGGAATTCAACAGGAATATCAGATACTGATGAATAGCTCTTAACATATTGTATTAGCTACGTTTGGGGCATACAGATTACCAGTACGACGTTATTGATTTACTTGGAAAGCGTTGTCTTCAATCGATACACCAGGTAGTGCATTATATTATCGGCTACAATATCACTTATGAAAATATTGATTTAAACAAGCCTGTTCTTTGATGCAGTAATTGAATTACTGCTAAAACTCAAATATTTTAGACGTCTATTGTTGATAAAGTAGTCTTTAAATATTCTAACGTAAGTTAGATCAGGCTAATGCCAATCACGTCATTTCTATGCCAAATATACTGATTTACCGGTAGAGCAGTTTGTGTCCGTGTAGCCAGGAGGGCATACACATGTGTAACTATTCACGTGATCTAGGCATGTTGCGCCATGCAGACATGGGCTTGGTTTACAGTCGTCGATATCTGCGAACAAAATAGTTATTAGCAATACCACAAAAATTACATGTGTACTGATTCTTCGATTAACTTTGAATCAAATTTGTTCGTACTTTTGCAAGTTGTTGTTATTGTTGTTGTTGTTTTTTGTGGTCACTTTTATATTGTATCACTGGCGTGAGAGGAGTAAAAGCATGTCTGTCATAAATGTGGTAGATCTTTAGATTTAATATTTACAGATTATCAACTGTCTGCAACTGTAACCAATACAAGATGGCATTAGTTTATGGATTCGAATGGTTTTAAGTCCTTGAATCCTCGCTGCACTTATAATGTTGTAAAAAATCATGCATTCGTTATGCATTTATTATCTGCCTGTAAGATTGATTTATTGCACCGCACGTTTTGTTTATGTACCCAAGAGGGCATAAACACATTACATATTCAGATGATCTAAGTATGTTGAAACGTTTAAACATGGAGTTGGTGAACGGTCATCAATATCTGCAAACAAAATATATTATGTCTATCTTAAGAAATACCGGTTGCTTTTTAATGAAAGAACCTTCATTACCAATACATGTAATAAAACATGATTATATTCTTTTCCGGAGGTTGCACAAAAATACTGAATAATTGTTGGTTTACAATCTTGTGTTTGAAAATACACAGGCAAAAACGAAATGATCAAGAGAGACTACTCTGACTAAATATATCTATAAATGATATAGACATTTAGAAGGTAAACGGCTTAACATGCCTAAACTAGATAATACTAATACTACTAACACCAATGAAAGAGAGACAAACAATGATATTTTCATGAGATGGGTACGTTTGAGGATGCAGGGACATAGTTCTCCATCAACAACCCTGGACGAGCCCCAAAAGGAAGGCATTCAGCCAATGCATTAATACAACATGTGCTATGAACTTTGATAATGTGACTGCCGAGCCTAGACGTTTACCAACATATTCATTTCTTTTTGTTGTTGTTTTAAACTCGGAACGAGCCAAATAATGATGGAGAGAATGATGTCCCATGTTGGATATCGTGTTCAAAACAACCCTCTTGGGAAAAATAAACAAAACAATGACTCAAAGAGTAAGATGCCTTTGTCAATATGTCACCAAATCAAAATAGAAATGGGAAAGGCATAATATCGTTTGTTTTAAAAGACCATTTGCAATAGAGAATTAGAAACTGGACGCGGTTGGAGATCAGAAATGGACCTAGAATCAGCAGATAGAGAGACGATATCCAGCAAAATGTATGGACGACAAGGCTTAGGAAGGCAAAAGGGGAATTGAGGGATCTGGCAGATGGCTATTTCCTACAATGGAGTGGAAAGACAGTTTCTGGCAGATGGCTATTTCCTACAATGGAGTGGAAAGACAGTTTCTGGCAGATGGTTATTTCCTACAATGGAGTGGAAGGATTTCAGTTTCTGGCAGATGGTTATTTCCTACAACGGAGTGGAAGGACAGTTTCTGGCAGATGGCTATTTCCTACAATGGAGTGGAAAGACATAGTTCTGATTCAGAATTAGAAAGAATCAATGACATACTTGTTGGCTTAAACAAAACAATCATGTTTTGTATTGTTGCATTTTGGACTAGCGAACTAAATTGGTAGAGGCTGAGAATATGACGTTATTCCATTAAAGATGGTCGATATTATCATTGCATGTGATTTTAATAAAATTCCAACACTGACAACAATAGCAAGTGCGAAAGAAAAGTTTAAATTCAACACATAGAATAACATATTTTATATAAATAGCAACGTTTGCAACAATATTGAAATAATTGAAAGTGAATTCGTTTCCTTTTTATTCTATAGGTTATAATATCATTTGTCCCAGATGTAGTCATTGAATTACTGTGCAAACATCGACTCTCTTAGATCTCTTACCATTTAGTTTGTTTGTTTGTTTGCTTGTTTGTTTGATTGAAACTTTTTTAGAGGAAATATCACAATGGAAGATCCACAATATGTGTTTATCTCAGGAGGAATTCAGAGGAAATGGAAGATAAGTGCACAATGGAAGATAAGTGCAGGTGAATTTAGAGGAAATATCACAATGGAAGATAAGTGCAGGGCAAATTTAGAGGAAATATCACGATGGAAGATAAGATGCAGGGCGAATTTAGAGGAAATATCACAATGGAAGATAAGTGCAGGGCAAATTTAGAGGAAATATCACAATGGAAGATAAGTGCAGGGCGAATTTAGAGGAAATATCACAATGGAAGATAAGAGCGAATTTAGAGGAAATATCAGGAAGATAAGTGCAGGGCAAATTTAGAGGAAATATCACGATGGAAGATAAGTAAAATGGAAGTGAAAGAAAGAAGAAATAGGAAGATAACTGCTACAAGAGGAAACCACCAACACAATTAAGTGCAGCAATTTAGAGGAAATATCACGATAAGTTAAATTAGAGCAATTAATGGAAATATCAGTGTTTAAATATCCACCAACTATTTTACATAAGATTATTATGAAATCATTAATCTATTTACCGGTAGAGCAATGTTTGTCCGTGTATCCAGGAGGGCACACACACGTGTAGCTATTGACGTGATCTAAGCATGTCGCTCCATTTAGACATGGGGTTGGGTTACAGTCGTCAATATCTGCAAACAACATATGTTATCTATCCATGAATGCATACACATCCTCTGTGGAATGACCTTCGTAATCAACGGTACATACTGACACATTGTAGGATGGTGCATATTATTTTAAAAAATTTGGTGCATATAATAGTAGTAGTTTTGATTGAATGCTTTCCTAACGTTCACTCGTTTTGTACTGATTCAAATAAATAATACATGTACTGATGGAGTCTTTTTGTACTGTATCGCATTTTTTGGAGTCAAAGAATGTGTTGTAGGAAGCTGAGAGCCTGAATTACGTTTATTTCAGATGGTCAATATAGTTTTTGTAGGTGATGGTAAAATCTCATCACTAACAACAGTGACGAAAATAGAAGTAGAATTTGAATTCGACACGGAATACATACTAGCTACACTTGCAACACAATTTGAAGAAAAACTAAAACCGTATTCGTTTCTTTAGTATTCTCTACAACGCTGATATATTCGTGAGTATTTTTTTTTTCAAATTTAGACTCAATTGAAATAGGTGAGGTAGTGCATGCTATTCAATATAATCTCACTTGTGTAACGTTAAATGAAAGCATGTCCCTGTTATAGTGACTGGATTACGGTGTAAAATTCAATTCTCCTGAATGTGTACTGCTTTGAGCAATGTTGAACGTTAAAATAGTGTTTAAATACTTAAAGGTATGTTATATAGGGATAATATAAGACACTAACGCTAACTACATGTATTTATCAGTAGAGCCATTTGTGTCTGTGCAACTACAACATTATTTACATTTCGGATGACAGAAATCACAATGACAATTTATAAACCGTGTGTACAATTTTTAATTAAGTAATTATTTTTGTTCATGCAGCATTTCATTTTGTTTCTTTTATGAAGGGAGTTTCACGAGTGGGTGATTAATGTATAGCATAAAGCTGATTATATCTTTAAATTTAACTAAGTATTCAGAGACTCGTAACTGCCCGCAACAGAGATGGCTACATCACGGAAGGAGCTTAAGTATACTGCTAATATTAAGTCTTCAAATCCTAGCTACAATAGTATAAACACTGTTGCTTTCATTTTCATTTTATGTTCAACAAACATTGTTAATTACCGGTAGAGCAATTTGTATCCGTGTAACCAGGAGGGCATACACATGTGTAACTATTCACGTGATCTAAGCATGTCGCTCCATGTAGACATGGGGTTGAGTTACAGTCGTCAATATCTGCAAACAAAATATGGGATTTATCCATAAATGTACAGGATGCCTCGGTGAAATTACTTTAAATATCAACAGTACAATATCATAGACAGATTCTGTGTGGTTGCACAATAATATATAGTTGAACGAGATTGTTTGGTGTGTGTGTGGGGGGGGGTGGGGGTCCCAAGTGATTGAAAAACAAAAAAAAGGCGTACAAAGCAATATTGCAAACTACCACGTTGTGTCATATGCTAAAAGAAATCAGGACTATTCCTGATTGTCCTTCGCTCACCTCTGAGTATGAGACTAACCTTACTTCTTTTTTTACGTGTGATGTTGACTCAAGTCAAATAAACAAAAGTCTTTCAGTATTATATAATATGGTTTTTTTTTGGAGTACCGGATTGTATTGGAAGAGGCTGAGAATATGAATGATGTTTTTTAAAGATGGTCAATGTTATGATAATCATTGTAGATGACGTTAAAGTGTCATCCAAGGCAACACTGACGAATGGGACAGATGAATTTGAATTCAATACAGATTATCAACTACTATTAATACACTCTTAAAATACGAGCAAGGTACACTTGCAAGACGATAATGCGTACGGTCATTCGTTTCTCTGGTACCAGTATCATATGCAATACGTACATTGTTGATTTATTTGGAAACCATTGTTCTGACCTCCTAGACACACATTATGTCAAAGCCAGTACGTGCTATAGGTCACATTTTAGGTGGGTGCACATCTATGGAGCGCAATTAGCTTGGTTGGTACTGCGCTCTTTTTCATGGCGAGGCGATGGGTGTCGACAAAGGAGTCGGGGTTCGATTCTATTGGTGCCCAAAGATTTGTTCCTTCTGTCTATTCCTTTGTATTTGTCTCGCCTTTGTTCCTATCGGGCTTCAATATCATTTCATATGTAAATGTAGTGTTTATCACTTTCGATATGCCCCTTGCCTCACTGTATGTCATATAACTGAACATTTTTTTCTTGCACTGGTATTGGGTCGAATCAAATAAACAATAATCTTTTACCATTACATTGGATTTTTTGGGAATAGCGGAATGTGATTGAAGGCGCTGAAAAAGGTAAAGTCTATCCATAACTGACTGCTAACATAATTATTGTAGGTTCTGATAACGGTTCAACGCTATGGACTATGGACAGTGACGAATGCATAGGTTAAG
>JAXRKP010001070.1:0-25000 GCA_037039925.1 Doris montereyensis | reverse complement strand
TCTCTCTCTCTCTCTCTCTCTCTCTCTCTCTTTCTCCCTCCCTTTCTCTCTCTCTCGTTTTGGTCATCTACTCATGTCCAATTTACCTAGGGAAAAGACACACAGAAAGAAGGTAGGATGCAGGCATGTATTGATCCCCTCTCTCTTTCTATGTCTCTCCTGTCTGTCTCTATGTCTCTATGTCTCTCCATGTCTCCGTCTCTCTCTCTATGTATGTATGTATGAATGTATGTATGTATGTCTGTATGTGTGTATGTCTGTATATCATATGTGTGTATGCATGTACGTATATATTGTCTCTCTCTTGTCTCTCTTTCTCTCTCTCTATGTCTCTCTCTCTCTCTCTCTCTGTCTCTATGTCTCCCCCCCTCTCTCTCTATATCTATCTCTCTCTCTCACACACACACACACACACATGTGTATCCCCTGTATGTATGTATATCTGCGTCTCTCCTCTCTGTCTCTCTGTGTGTATGTATGTACAAGTATTATATATGTATGTTTATATGTGTGTATGTGTGATTGTATGTATGTATGTATGTATGTATATGTCTATATGTGTACATATATGTCCCTATGTATGTATGTGTGTATGTATGCATGCCTATATGTATGTATGTACGTGTGTATGTGTGTATGCTTATTATTATATATGCTCTCATGTATGTATGCGTAAAAGGTATGTTTGTATCTAATGTTTGTATGTATGTATGTATGTATGTATGTATGTATGTATGTATGTAATTTGTTTTATATCTGTATATGTATGTATGTATGTATGTATGTGTCTATGTGTATATTTGCATATATGTATGTATTTATGTACGTATGTATGCATGTCTGTATGTATGTATGTCGATCTGTATGTATGTATGTGTGCCTGTGTGTATATGTATGCATATTATTATATATGCGGGTAAATATGTATGCGTGCATGTATGTTTGTATATATGCTTGTATGTATGTTTGTATGTATGTATGTAATTAGTTATATATATATGTATATGTATGAATGTATGCATGGGTATGTATCTACGTACGTATCGATGTATCTGTGTCTAATTATGTGTATTTTGTATGTAAACACGTATCTATGAATCCTCGGACATGATCTATACCCAAGTTTATCTTCATAAAAGATGATGAAAATCATTAAAAAAAAGAATTAAATATTATTTAAGCTAGGATTTCGTGACAGTGGATGTAAGTTTAATTTTCTTCCGGCACCCTCTCTCAAACATCTTCTTTTCTTTCTTTCTAAACTGAGTAGTTAGTTATTCACATATTTTACCCACCGTATCGTCAACAAAGTAAACAGAAGTCATTAAAAGTAGAACCTTCACTAGATCTACGAGTAGATTGAACTTGATCTATATAAAAAAAAAATCTAAGGTGTCCACACACAAAAAATACGTGTATATATATTTCTTCCTTATCAACTATTACATTTATATATATATATATATATATATATATATATATATATATATATATATATATACTCACAAGCGGACTACAAAAAAACACTTTGAGACCCTATGTTCTTCAAAAGATTTTTGTCGATTATTATACAGACAATTACATATTGTTCAAAAATAAATGCAGGTGATGTACGAAGTATGTCAAATGACCAACCGTTATTTAGGTCACGCCACTGACGACACCGAAGAGAACACAGTAAACCTGTGTTCTCTTCACCTGACGACACCCACGGTTTGAACGTACACGTGCCCAAACATCATACATTCACCAGCGGCGTACTACTAGACTAGTATTACAAGTATGCGAAGGAGATGTCTTGCCTGTTTCGAGCAACGTGGAGGACGCGCGACTACCAAAATATAATGATTGACGAGCCTGTGAACATTTTGGAAATGGGATGAATACAATTAAACATCTTTTATCTCTCAACTATGGCAAGACATAAAACAATGAAATTCCATACACGCATAGAAAAAGTAATGAAATATCATTATGTATAATTTCATTATAATTGAATCAGAACTTTGCTTGCAACTTACAAAAACATAAGTGTTTACTTTCTTTTGTCCGCACAGATATGATAATAATATGTATATCGCAGCATGGTTATAAATAGGATAAAGGGGTGGTCAGGAGGCGGTGGGAAGAACAAGACTGAATAACATAATACTGTGATAGATATAAATTATGTTTAATAAATCTTACAACTGACCCAAATTAAATAGTTAATGGGTTTATTTGGGCCCTTTGGACCAAATAACTCTCCACGTTACAAAGAGCAAAATAAAATCCAAACCTGATTTCCACCCAATGGCCGCCATTCTCATTGTGCCCCCTCTGAAATGACTGCTGTGGATTGGACTTGACTGGAGAGCGACAGCCAATAGGAGAAGTTGCTAGCAAGTGTGATGGAGTTATCTCTTTTCATGTTTATGCCTTGAAGCCACAACTCTGATCTGCCTACTGAACATCTGAGACTGAAATACAGAAGGCACCAACATTGGTACAAAAAGGCACACATAGAAAAAGGGCAAGAAACACACACCATTTTGCAAATCCTTACTTTTGTCTTCCTCTGAGCTACATACAAGAAATTGAGAAAGTGCAAAAGAATACAGTTTGATTTGTAACTAGCAATTATACTTACATTAAAGAAATACAAAAACTATCTTCTCCCCCCCCTCAAAGATACACGTGCAATTCTATATGTACAGTCGCTTTTGTTCCCATTAATGAATAGGTCCTACCAATTGGAGAGATGCTCTGCAAACGTTAAGAACCGCAATTAATAATGTTCAGGATCTTTAAAACGTTGCTGAATATTCGTTTGTTTCATGACCTAAAATCAGTAACATTAATCTTCAATTGTAGGATGTAAATCTCGGTATTCGATTTCCCATCACTACCCCACCCCCCACCCCCCACCCCATTACTGCGACATCACTACGCCCCAAATTCGCCATTTCGACTGACACAGGTTCTTGTGTTCATCGCCTTTATGCTTTCTTACATTAACCACAAGGATCAATTATGACGATGCATGGGGACTCGGTTCATCGCTATGTGAGCCTTTCAACCAAAAAGGTAGTGGGTTCATCCGCCAACGTTTGAAACATTTTCTACGACTACGTTTTTCACTATGACATCATCTTCGACTACGTTCATCACCTACTCCATCACTACGATAAGGGAGTCCCATAACTATGACAACCTCTGCGACTACGTTCATCACTGTTTACATCAGTCTGGGCAAATTCAAAATCCTACCAATAACATCATATCGACTTAGTTTCATGACTAAACAAATCAAATTTTTTTTTTCCATTACCTAAAATCGACATCACTAGGCCAAACCATTAAGTACACTAGACATCACTTAACAAAAGGGAAGACTTTCTAATATCATAACAAACAATGTATACATACATAAATCACATACATACTACGACATACATATACATACATACATGCTCAGACAGACAGACAGATAGACAGACATATTGCAAACATACATACTTACATACATACTTAGGTTTATACATACATACATGACAACCATGATGATGATACATGATACAGACAGACAGACAGACAGACAGACAGACACAGCAGACATATAGACAGACATTAAACATACTTACTTACATACATACATGCATACATGCATATTTAGACAGACATACAAATATGATACGTACATACATACATGCATACATGCATACATACTTAAATACATACGATACATACATACATACATACATACATACATAGCACATATCATACACATATACATATTTACATACATACATATATACATATATCGGAGGGACGGGATTGAATCAAAGTTCTAGTTTGACCATGAAGTATGTATTTACAAATAAATAACAAAAAGAAACAATTTAAGTATTTTATGGGAAGGCTTTTAGTAAAACCAGTCTTAGATTATGGTAGCTGATATCTGGGACCCACAGCAATCAGACCTACAACAAGGATATGGAATACCAAAAGGATGCAGCTCACTCTTGATTCTCATAAGTTTTCATTTTTATATATCTCTACTTTTGGATCTACTTTTGGATCCTGCTTTTGGATCTGGATCTACTTTTGGATCTGCTTTTTGGATCTGCTTTTGGATCTACTTTTTGGATCTACTTTTGGATCTACTTTTGGATATTTTGGATATTTATTAAATCTAATTACAAAAACTTAACGGTACGTGAATCAATTCAATGGATACGTTGTAGAGAAGCATTAAAGCCAGATTGAAGTTAATATTTTCTTTAAAGCTATAATATGAATGACCAATGTTTATTCCATTAATCAGCATTAAAACTGGATAAGAACAACCAGATCAGGCTGTCAAACAGACATGGTTTTATCTTTTAAACATTGATTGTCACATGTTCATTTTAATTGTCATAATGAGCTGTGCAATGTCTGCCAACAGAAATATACATCAGCAGTAACTATTGAATACTTTAAAAACAGAATTAAAGACAATACCTGCTAAACTTTAAATAGGATTAATAGCTTTGGGTTAAATTAAAATAGTCCGCTGAGAGTCCTTGACTCTGGAACATTGGTCAGCTATTCTAAGAAGAAGAAGACGAAAAGAATAATAACAACAATAATAATAGAAGAAGAAGAAGAAGAAGAAGAAGAAGAAGAAGAAGAAGAAGAAGAAGAAGAAGAAGAAGAAGAAGAAGAAGAAGAAGAAGAAGAAGAAGAAGAAGAAGAAGAAGAAGAAGAAGAAGAAGAAGAAGAAGAAGAAGAAGAAGAAGAAGAAGAAGAAGAAGAAGAAGAAGAAGAAGAAGAAGAAGAAGAAGAAGAAGAAGAAGAAGAAAAAGAAGAAGAAGAAGAAGAAGAGTAGTAGTAAGTAGTAGTAGTAGTAGTAGTAGTAGTATTAGTAGTAGTAGTAGTAGTAGTAGTAGTAGTATTAGTAGTAGTAGTAGTAGTAATAGTAGTAGTAGTAGTAGCAGTAGTAGTAGTAGTAGTAGTAGTAGTAGTAGTAGTAGTAGTAGTAGTAGTAGTAGTAGTAGTAGTAGTAGTAGTAGTAGTAGTAGTAGTAAAGACAAACAGTGAGGCAAGAGGCGTGCAGGCAGTGAAGATAATGACACAAGAAGATAATGACCTGAATGACACAAGATAATGACACAAGATAATGACACAAGATAATGACACAATATAATGATACAAGATAATGACACAAGATAATGAAGAAGAAAGAACTATCTACTACTACACAAATACAAAGAACAGCAGCAAAAATCCCTGGCCACTGCTACTGCCACTGCTGCTGCTGCTGCTGCTGCTGCTACCCATGCTGTGCTGCTGCTGCTGCTGCGTGCTGCTGTTGCTGCTACTGCTGCTGCTGTTACTCTTCTGCCATGTATGTATGTGCTGCTATGTATGCTATGTATGTATGTATGTATGTATGCTATTGCTGCTGCTATGCTGCTGCTGCTGCTGCTGCTGCTGCTGCTGCTGCTGCTGCTGCTGCTGCTGCTATGCTAATATTTGCTATTACTGCTATATGCTACTATAGTAATGCTGGTACTACTGCCGCTTCCACTACTATTATTACTGCTACTGCTACTAAATGTACTGGTACATGTATGCTATGTATGTATGCTGCTGCTATGCATGTATGCTGCTGCTGCTGCTGCTGCTGCTATTTATGCTGCTGCTATATGCTGATGATGATGATGATGGAGGAGGATGATGATGATAATGAACATGATGATGATGATGATGATGATGGTGATGATGATGATGATGATGATGATGATACTACTAATAATATAATAATAATAATAATAATAATAATAATAATGTAACAAATAATAATAATAATAATAATAATATAAATATAAAAATAATAATAATAACAACTATAATAATAAATACAGTAATGATTATAACGATTTTTATAATAATAATAATAATTATAGTAATAATAATAATAATAATAATAATAATAATAATAATAATAATAATAATAATAATAATAATAATAATAATAATAATAATAATTATAATAATAATAATAATAATATTAATTATTATAATGATGATCTGATAATAATAATAATAATAATAATAATAATAATAATAATAATAATGATAATAATAATAATAATAATAATAATAATAATAATAATAATAATAATAATAATAATAATAATAATAATAATAATAATAATAATAATAATAACAATATTAACAATAATAATAGAATAATAATAATAATAATAATTATAATAATAATAATAATAATAATAATAATAATAATAATAATAATAATAATAATAATAATAATAATAATAATAATAATAATAATAATAATAATAATAATAATAATAATAATAATAATAATAATAATAATAATAATAACAATAATAATAATAATGATAATAATAGTAATAAATGTAAAAATAAGAGTAATAATAATAATAATAATGATAATAATAATGATGATGATGTTGATGATGATGATGATAATAATAATAATAATAATAATACCGATAGAAATAATAATAATAATAATAATAAGAAGAAGAAGAAGAAGAAGAAGAAGAAGAAGAAGAAGAAGAAGAAGAAGAAGAAGAAGAAGAAGAAGAAGAAGAAGAAGAAGAAGAAGAAGAAGAAGAAGAAGAAGAACAACAACAACAACAACAACAACAACAACAACAACAACAACAACAATAATAATGATAATAGTAACACTGATAATGGTAAAAACAACAGTAATAATAAGGATAATAATATCAAAAGTAATTTCCATAATGAATGGTAATACTATGGATAACGATATTATTGTGACTGATGCACTCTATTAAAAAACCGTCAAGTACAAGGGCTGGTACTCCTATTGTTGTCGTATCCCTCCGCATGGTAAAGAAGGAAGTGAGTGGTCCATAGGCAATGTGTCGGCCTCTCGAGCAATTGGTCTTGAGAGTTCAAGCCCCGACATGTTGAGAAATTTTCGAGTTTGGTTGGGGATTTTTTTCGAGTAAAACCCTACGCCACGTTCAGGTAAGTGTATTGACACCTGCTCTTATCGGAGACGAACGCTAAAACAAGGTCACATATGGAGCTCACAACACTATGAGCACGTTAAAGATACCTTACCTGTTTTAGAGCAGTCCATAAGGAATTAAAAATCCTATCAAAAATCCCGAGATGACCATAGTCGTGGATGTGAGTAAAATCAAATCAATAATTTAAAACATGGCTAAACTATAAATAAAACCGAACACTTCCTCATTCAAACTGTTCTTATTCGAAATGTATACTTACATTGTTTATATCATATAGAAAACTGATCGATGATATAATTTGGAGAAAGCGAACATACGTAAGTACAACTTATACTACATTGTAGCGAGATGAGAAGACTGTGTTGTTGTTGTTTATTTTTCTTTGGTCAGTCTGTCAGTGGTAGTTGTTCAAGCCAGACTGGCATAGTGAAAGTAGTAGACACAGCGTGCGTCCAATTATTCTCAGTTCCAGCTTGCTCACAGATAATGTACTCGGTGTCTCAGTCTCAGTTCCAGCTTGCTCACAGCTAATGTACTCTCGGTGTCTCAGTCTCAGTTCCAGCTAATGTACCAGTGTCTCACAGCTAATGTACTCAGTGTCTCAGTCTCAGTTCCAGCTTGCTCACAGCTAATGTACTCGGTGTCTCCAGTCTCAGTTCCACCTTGCTCACAGCTAATGTACTCGGTGTCTCAGTCTCAGTTCCAAGCTTGCTCACAGCTAATGTACTCGGTGTCTCAGTCTCAGTTCCAGCTTGCTCACAGCTAATGTACTCGGTGTCTCAGTCTCAGTTCCACCTTGCTCACAGCTAATGTACTCGGTGTCTCAGTCTCAGTTCCAGCTTGCTCACAGCTAATGTACTCAGTGTCTCAGTTCCAGCTTGCTCACAGCTAATGTACTCGGTGTCTCAGTTCAAGCTTGCTCACAGCTAATGTACTCGGTGTCTCAGTTCAAGCTTGCTCACAGCTAATGTAATCATTATCTCAGTTCAGCTTGCTCTAGCTAATGTACTCGGTATCTCAGTTCCAGCTTGCTCACAGCTAATGTACTCGGTATCTCAGTTCCAGCTTGCTCACAGCTAATGTACTCGGTATCTCTGGTTCCAGCTTGCTCACAGCTAATGTACTCGGTGTCTCAGTTCCAGCTTGCTCACAGCTAATGTACTCGATGTCTCGGTTCCAGCTTGCTCACAGCTAATGTACTCGATGTCTCAGTTCCAGCTTCCTCACAGCTAATGTTGGTGAAAACTTGACTCTCTCTTCCCATGTCATTGGGAGTCTCTGGTAAGTATTTCCATGAGCAGTGACACAAGTGCCAACAGTGACAAGTTGGCAACGTCTCTATTTCCGGTTCTGGTTTCATTATTATGCAGTGATATCAAGTGAATTGAGAGAAACAGCAAAATGAAAGATAAGTATAAAGAGAAAGGAAAGAAGCAGGACCTACCTTTACCTCCCTGTCCAGCCGTCCACTTTTCAGCTCTAAACTCTGTTGATTTTAAACTTTAAACAAGGCTCTTATTGCAGCAGTATAAAAGAAAACATGTCGCTTTATGACAGGCAGATAATATTTACACCAATAAAGTGTACATCAACCAACAAGAAAATCAGGCAACAATTGAGCGTTGATAATTGCTAGATTACTAAAAAAAAGTATGCTCTCTGTCTCTGTCTCTGTTTTTATGTGCCTCTGTATCTGTGCCCATGTCTTTCTCTCCCCACCCACCCCCTGTCTCTCTCTCTCTCTCTCTCTCTCTCTCTCTCTCTCTCTCTCTCTCTCTCTCTCTCTCTCTCTCTCTCTCTCCCTCTCTCTCTCTCTCTCTCTCTCTCTCTCTCTCTCTCTCTCTCTCTCTCCCCTCTCTCTCTCTCTCTCTCTCTCTCTCTCTCTCTCTCTCTCTCTCTCTCTCTCTCTCTCTCAAATTGTGATCTACAGCACTCTACATATAAATAAATAGGAAAAGGCATTTTCTCTCTGTCTAATTGGACCCAAGCTTCCCCCACCCCAAACAAAGAAAACACACACATACACAGCGAATAATTTGTCTGTCTGTCTCAACATACCATACAAAAAAACTCTCTCAGTCAATATATCAATAAATAAGAACAATTCTACCTGATTGTATACTTACATTTATAAACAGAAATTTGCAGATAGAGACTTGCAGAGCAGCTTCTCACTTCTCTCAGGTATCAGAAGTCGAAGGTTTTCGTTACTCAAAATTAAGCTCATTCTGTTTCTCTCGATGTCACGCATCAAAATAAGATCGATGCATCAAATAATCCTTGCTGAACAGTGAAAGTTTATGGATAATTTCTGTAACAACGCCCTTAGATCAATAAGTCCCCGTCTATATAAAGCCAACTATCATTTAAAATAATTTTCATGGCATTGACGACAAAAACCGTCCTCCCTTCATTCAAATGAAATCATCATTTTTAAAGCCCTCGTCGAGCATTATTTCTATGCCGTTTCGGTTTAATGTTAACCTTTCAAGCGCATAAGTAAGATCACCCTGACTCAGAAACACAGACGCTGGGCAGAGTAGGCATATCTATTCAATACCAAATCTACACGTTTGTGTCTTACAGTCAAATTTGATTTACCATCAAGCAGTGAACTTGAAAGCACAAAGTTGATCTAGTTTCATTACTCGATTCCATAATTTAGTGACCTTTCAAAGATGAACCCTTCGAAATCTGATACACCGTCTTACTCGGAAGTTTCAAGTTCCATCCAAACACCGGAATGCCCTGCAAGCAAAATACTAGCGGTTTGTAACCAGTTGTAAGTCTATTTTAGACCCAGTGGATGTATGCATACGTATATTGTTATACGAAACAAACAGTTACCCGTGGCGGAGCCATCTTCATTACATTTTGTTACATTTAACTTCGATATTATAACAACAACACCCACAACAACAACAGCAACAACAACAAAAATACAATCAGTACCAGCGGAAACAACAAAGCTACTTTTTCTCCTAGTTGGTAGCACGCTTTCTAATAGTACTACCACTACTACTACTACTACTACTACTACTACTACTACTACTACTACTACTACTACTACTACTACTATTTTTACTAATACTACTACTACTACTACTACTACTACTACTATTACTACTACTAACTATTAATCACCACTAGAAATTGTTATTAAACTTTAATCATTGGCACCAGAAATTGTACAACTACTACTACTACTACTACTACTATGATTATCACAACAATCAACCGACTACTACTACTCAAACTTTAATAACGTCCATAAAAATACTAATCTACTATTACTAAAAAAAATCAAAACTGTCCATACTCGCTACTACTACTACTACTACTACTACTACTACTACTATCCAACAACAATCCTACTACTACTACTATTCTTCCATCTTTGCTGTCTTTCCTTCTTACATCATACAATGTGATACTGACCTGTACTGCTACTGCTACTACTACTTTTTTGTTTGTTTGGTAAAGACTGCTCACTGTAATGTCTGCTTCTGCTCTTTGGTGGAATGTGTCCCTTATTGCCGTTTATCACTTTATCATCAATTTTTCACGTTACATCTTCTATGAACAATGAGTTAGAAATTGTTTGATTTAAAAACGAGCTGGCGCTGCTACTGCTACTGCTACTGCTGCTGCTGCTGCTGCTGCTGCAAATGCTGCTGCTGCTTAAACTGCTGGTAAATACTACTACTTCTTGTCTGTCTGCCAGGCAATCAAACAATTATCTACCACTCCTACTCCTGCTCAATAGCTAGTTAACAATGAATGTCCTACGACTACGAGTCTACTATTACTACTACTACTCTCTCTCTCTCTCTCTCTCCTCATTGCTGCTCTCTCTCTGCTGTTCTGCTGCTGCTGCTGCTGCTGCTGCTCTCTCTCTCTCTCCCCCTGCTCTCTCTCTCTCTCTCTCTCTGTTGCTGCTGCTGCTGCTGCTGCTGCTGCTGCTCTTTTCTCTGCTGCTGCTGTTGCTGCTGCTGCTGCTGCTGCTGCTGCTGCTGCCGCTGCTGTGCTCTCTCTCTGCTGCTGCTGCTGCTATTGCTGCTGCTGCCGTCGTTGTCTCTGCTGTTGCTGCTGCTCTGCTGCTGCTGCCGCTGCTGCTGTTGCCGCTGCTGCTGCTGCTGCTGCTGCTGCTGCCGCTCTCTCTCTGTTGCTGCTGCTGCTGCCTCTGCCTCTGCCGCTGTCTCTCTGCTGCTGCTCTCTCTGCTATTGCTGCTGCTGCTGCTTTCTGCTGCTGCTGCTCTGCTGCTGCCTCTCTCCTGCCGCCTGCTCTCCGCCGCCGCTGCTGCTGCTGCTCTCTGCTGCTGCTGTCTTGTCTGTTGTTGCTGCTGCTGCTGCTGCTGCTGCTGCTGCTGCTGCTGCTGCTGCTGCTGCTGCTGCTCTTTCTCGGCTCTCTCTCTCTGCTACTGCTGCTCTCTCTCTCTCTCTTGCTGTCTCTGCTCTCTCTCTCTCTCTGCTGCCGTGCTGCTGCTGCTGCTGCCTCTCTTCTCTCTCTCTCTCTCTCTCTCTCTCTCTCTCAGCTCTCTCTCTCTCTCTGTGTCCCCCCTCTACTACCCTACTCTCTCTCTCTCTCCTACTACTCTACTACTACTATTACTCTGTACTCTCTGTCTCTCTCTGTCTCTACTACTACTGTACTCTGTGTGTCTCCTCTCTATTGCTCTCTACTCTCTCTCTCTCTACTACCCTCTCTCTCTCTCTACTACTACTCTCTCTCTCTCTCTCTCTCTCTCTCTCTCTCTCTCTCTCTCTCTACTCTCTCTCTCTCTCTGCTACTCTCTCTACTGCTCTCTACTCTACTACTCACTCTCTGTTGGTGACTGAGCGTCCTTTCGCTCTCTAACTCATGGAGGGTTAAACTCTAATCTCTAATCTTCTCTCTCTCAACTCTCTTTGTCAGACATTGGAAGAGCCACTGGAAGGGGAGACAATCTCTCTCTCAGTACATCATCATGGCTCTAAATCCAGTACGGTCTCTCGCTTTCTTTTTCTATCGTTGCTCACTCAACTCTCTATGACTCTACGAGGTCACGACCGTTTCTGCGTTTGAAGAACTGCAAGGTCCCTATGCTTACGGGTAACAGATCTCTCTGTGTCTCTGTCGCAGTACTCCTATACTAATGTAATGAAGTTGAAAGGGAATTTGCTGAAGTGCTTTGTTGAGTCTTTTGCTTCTTTGTTTGTTCATCAATCCACGACAAGTGTCGATCTCTATTTGAGTTTTAGGCATTTTGCATGGCGTTCCAGACAGGGCACCCTCTCCGCCCCCCACCCCCACCTCCCTCTTTTAAAAAAAACAACTGCCGCTGAATGTTATCCAGCTTGTTATGTTCACTCTCCTTCAACTTTCCCCTTAATCCCTGTACTCTACTGTATCTAATCTACCAAGAACCTCTCTCCCACTCTCTTGCTCTAACCAATGGATAAAACCATAAAGCTCTCTAGAGTTCTTTCGATAATATAGAAGTAGACAAAAATGTATATTCATTGATTTAGTTTATGTAAAATAGTGTTTGTTTCATTGAAATTTACCCCTTCCGTCACATGCGGTGATCTCGGTGTGAATTAAGAGAAAACAACAAGATTAGAGATAAGTGGGAAAAAATGTCTCTCTCTCCAAGTAAAGCTATCAATCTGATGAATACATTGATCGTTGGACTCTTGATAACTAGATAGAAAAGGTTGATCTCTCTCTCTCTCTTATAATTAATTCACTACGCGTTTCTGTGATCGTTTATCAGTTGGAAATGATCTGTACAAGAAACTAGTTACAATGAACAATATGATAAAGAGAGGAAGGTGGGGGGGGTCGATAACCGAATTTGTTAAAAACAATGTGACTGTGATCGTTTGCCCAGTGGACTCTTCTTATACATATATATTACAAGCATGTTACATCTTGGGTGATACCAAGTACGGTTATTAGATCGGTTCGGTATTCGATAACGAGGTTACTCATATGGGCGTCAACGGTACTATTCCAACTTCTTAATTATAAAGCCTGAATGAAAAGTCTCTCCAAGACGGGGAAACGATTCAATTTTCAATAATTAAATGTCACTTCTGGTATAAAAAAAAAATCCTTAAAGAAAACGATTTTGGGATTATTTAGAACGTACATGCACAATATGGTTACTTTTAGTGGCCTGTCTCAAACCCTTGATGAACAAAAAATAACGAACTCAAAGTTATACATTACAAGCATGCCCGTAAATAATGTTGGGTTATGATTTCTCTTTATTACAAAGTTAAGTCTCCGGAGTCTTGGCTGACCAAAGGCTAGGGGAGTTAACATTGAAAAAAACAACCTACTGCCTTGCAGGCCGGTCTTGACTGACCAAAGGCTAAGGGAGTTAACCCTGACAGAAAATAAAAACCTGCTGCCTTGCAGGTTGGTTTAAATGACTAAAGGCTAAGGAGTTAGCCCTGACAGAAAATAACAAGGCCTGGTAGGGGGCCTCAGGGTGGCAGCCCCAACATCTACCTAGGGTGCAGTGGGCTAATCCCCTGCTTATCCAAAACAACCTGATTCAAAGTAATATATGCAATGATATACCCGGCTTAAACTTTCGAAGACGACTCTAGAAAAGAACACTGTGTGATTTTGGAACATGGAATGTTAAGGTAATTAATGGAAAGGAGTAAGAATTAAAACTGAAGAAAAAAAAAATTCAAAGGAGATATTTTGGCTATTACAGAAATAAAGAAAAAGGACAAGGAATCCTAAATGTAGGACCAAATCATACTTTTGATCTTCTCGGGCATATGTCAAAGGTAGAGCTAGAGCAGGAGTAGGCCTCCTAATGCATAAAAGGCAAGAAATACTACTGCAAAAGGAAATGTGTAAGCCCACGGCTATTAGAAGTAAATATTAAACCAAAAGAAAGAAAAAAAATAAATTATTAATAGATTATGGACCAAACGAAGATGCCACCAAAGAAGAAAAATATATCTTCGAAAACGATTTACAAATAGTTGCAGAAAATCTCAAACCCAAACAGGAATTAATGGTTTTAGGAGATTTAAACGCTAGAGTAGGCAACAATGTAGAAACATCAGGAGGAATAATAGGTAAAGAAGGAGAGACAGCAACTTCTCCAAATGGAGAGACTAACAGATTTTTGCCTAAAGAATAACATGAAAATAGCTAACATAATTTTTCCTCATAAAGATATCCACAAATATACAAGAGTAAATGAAGACAGGTGTGAAAAGTCAATCTTAGATTACATAATAGTTAGCAGCTCCCTTTTTTACAGTACAATGGATGCTAGACTAAGCAGAGGAGCAGAAATATTTAGTAATCACCATCTAGTGATAGCCAAAATGAGATTATTAACTGAAGAAAACAAACAGAAAAGGAAAGAGAAAAAAGCTACTAAACTCAAAATAGAAGAACTAAATAAACCAACAGTAAAACAGAGATACCAGTCCAGGATAAAAAGATCTATCGGTGAAAGGCAGATGGATCTGAAGGAAAGCACAATAGAAGAAAAGTGGCAAATGTATAAAGAAGCACTCGTCAGTTGTACTGAAGAGGTCTGTCTCTAGGAAACAAATTAAAGGAGATAGGAAAAGAACAGCATGGTGGAATGGAGAATGTCAAGACTAATATCAAAAGAAAAGAACGATACCTGGAAGAAATACTTGTAAAGGTACCAGAGGATAGGATAGATTACATAAGTAAAAGAACTATCGCCAAAGAGAAAGTTAGGAAAGCAAAAACAGGAACAGTGGGAAGAGTTTGGACAAAGACTTCAAGAAAGAAAGCTATCAAGAAATCAAAATCTGTTCTGGGGAGCAATGAAGAGCATGAGAAAGACCAAAGTATCCCAATTCGACAAATTATGAACACCAAAGGAGAAATAATCAAAGGGAATAGCAAATCATGGAAACGTGGACAAAGTTTTTCAACAATTACATAATCCCCTCAGAACATATGAAACAATGAGTACAGATCAATAATAAAGAGTAACAAGTAATCGAGATGAGACAACTGAAGATGTAGATATCTCAATGGAAGAACTTCAAACAGCTATAAGAAAAGTGAAATTAGAAAAACCACAGGAGCAGATCAAATTTATCCAGAAATGATTAAAAACCAAGGAGAGAGCAGACAAACTACTACATAATATGTCAACAAACATGGAAGTCCAAACAGGTGCCAGACGACTGGAAAAAGGGAACAGTAGTACCAATATACAAGAAAGGATCAACTATGGAATACTCAAACTATAGAGGGATATCACTTTGCGTACTAGAAAAAACTTGTATGCCAGTTTCTGGGAATGAGACTAAGGAAAAGAGTAGAGGATCAGATTGAAGAACATCAGAGTGGATTTAGACCAGGAAGAAGTGTACAAGATCAAATATTTACAATTAGACAAATAATAGAAAAAATTCCTTGAGAGAAAACATTGACTTACACCTGTGTTTTATTGACAGAAAAGGCATTTGACACTGTGAGGAGGGACGAACTATAGCATTCCTTAAAAGAACACAAAATTTATGTAGAAACCATTAAAGGTTTTTACAATTAACCAACATGTGCAATGAGGAGTAGCTGGAAATGTATCTGCAGAATTTGATGTAGATATAGGAGTAAGACAGGGTTGGAGCCTAAGTCCTCTTTTGTTTATCACATTTATGGATTCAGTCGCAAAAAATCCTCAAAAATGAAGAAAATGAATGTAAGCATGTGGAAGCTCAAATCAGTAAATGTATCAATGCTTTCATTTGCTGATGATTTAGTTCTGTTTGGAAAATCAGAAAGAGACCTCTAGTCAAATATCAACATAATGAATAATGAATTAAATAAGAGAGGAATGAGAGTAAATGCAAAGAAAATCAAAACATTGCTAGTAACTAGGGAAGTTGAAACACAAAATCTTAAATTAGGCAGGAGGTTTTAGAACATGTTCAAAGCTACAATTGTTGTTGTTATCCTCGTGATGCTTGGGCAGCACATAAGGCCGACATATTGAATCGCCATTGAACACGATAAGATGCCATTTTGTCATTTGTCCCCACGTCCATCCCTGGGTCTTCATCTCTTTTTCGATGCTTTTCCTCAGGGGTCCATCTGAGGGTTAGTTTAGGAATGGCATCAGCATTCTTCCTAAGGATGTGACCAGTCCACTTCCATCTTCCATTCCTCACAATCTGGGATATTGACTCCAGTGACGTTCTTTCTTGAAGGTCGTTGTTTGATATCGTGTTTGCCCAAAATATTTTGAGGATCTTTCTGAGACATTTGTTTGAAAGGTGTCCAGCTTTCTGCAGATGTTATTTGTTGTTTTCCAAGATTCAGTACCATAAAGAAGGACAGCTAAAATATTAGATTTGTAGAATCTAAGTTTTGTTTTAATTGAGATTTTTTTAAAATTCCAAATATTATTCAGTGATCCAAATACTTTTCTTGTTTTTGCTAATCTTTCTTTGATCTCATCTTCAGAATTTCCATTTTGAGTAATTTTACTTCCGAGATATGTGAAATCTTGCATATCCTCAATCTCCTTGTTTCCAAATTTCATCGGATCAAAAGGCAAGTGCAATATATACCCATCTAGGAAAGGCATTTGTAGGTAAACAAGAATTGTCAACAAAAACCAAAATTGCAGTGTACAATACAGTTTATTGTCCTACTCTCCTCTGTGGCAGTAAAACTTGAACATTAGACAGTGGAGAATACAGTTGATGGCAGCTGAAATGAAATATCTAAGAAGTAGTAGGGAAAATTAAAAGAGACAAAATCAGAAACACAACAATAAGAGATCGAACCAGAGCAGATAGCATAAAAACTAAGATAGAAATGAATCAACTGAGATGGGTTGGGCATGTTAACAGAATGAATGACAACAGAATAGCTAAATCAGTATATAGTGTTAACACTCAAGGTAAAAAGGCGAAAGTGGAAAGAAGATTAAAAGAGGCATTAACGCAAAGAAATTTAACTCTCACGAAAGGAAACAGAAAATGTCAGGACAGGGCAGCCTGGAGAAAGATCATTTCAGGCATCTAAAACCCATACACCGGAAGGTAGAATGGGAGCTGATAAAGAAAGAAACAAACAAAAGTTGAGTCTCTTGAACATTAACTGTGGCTAACTCAGAAACTGCTGTCTCGGTTACGGGTGCTATCAAATACGATTATTAGATCAAATTAGTATCCATGCTGAAGTTACGCGGATTTTGGTGCTTTTTGCATAGTACTCGATACTGAAGTTACGCGGACTTTGGTGCTTTTTAGACAGAGACAGAGACAGATACAGAGAAGTTACGATAGAGACTTATTGTAATGACCGAAAAGAGAGAGAAGAGAGAGAGAGAGAGAGAGAGAGAGAGGGAGGAGGGTTTATTGTAATGACCAAAATCACCAAATTAAATCTAATAACAATAAAAAAGTTTCGTGGATCGAGGGCAAAACAATATTTTCCCAATTAATTAAAATGCTGATTTGATCCAATAGTTTATTCGCTAAGAAGCTAAAGCATGCTATTTGGAATCTACATGCGTAATATGGAGGTTCTGAGTGGTTCCTGGTTATAGGTGGTCAAAGTAAGAGATGTTCAGCTATACATATAGATAGATAGATAGATAGAGTAGATAGATAGATAGATAGATAGATAGATAGATAGATAGATAGATAGATAGATAGATAGATAGATAGATAGATAGATAGATAGATAGATAGATAGAGAGATAGAGAGAGAGAGAGAGAGAGAGAGAGAGAGATAGAGAGATATAGAGAGAGAGAGAGAGAGAGAGAGAGAGAGAGAGAGAGAGAGAGAGAGAGAGAGAGAGAGAGAGAGAGAGAGAGAGAGAGAGAGAGAGAGAGAGAGAGAGAGAGAGAGAGAGAGAGAGAGAGAGAGAGAGAGAGAGAGAGAGAGAGAGAGAGAGAGAGAGAGAGAGAGAGAGAGAGAGAGAGAGAGAGAGAGAGAGAGAGAGAGAGAGAGAGAGAGAGAGAGAGAGAGAGAGAGAGAGAGAGAGAGAGAGAGAGAGAGAGAGAGAGATACAGTGATGTCAAACCAAATTAAGTAGAAAACAGCAAAACGGAAAATAAAGGCAAGGAGTTTCAATCCGACAGGAAAAAGCAGGACCTGTTGCCTGCGCCTGAAAAAGCCACCAATTCCAACCAAAGGTGAGAACATAATGGCCGATGTCTTTAAGTAATTTAATAAATCTAATCATCCAAGATCTTTTCAGTTATTATTTTCTCTTTTTTAGTGGAATTTACTATTGCTCACCATGTAATATGGTGATATCAGGGTAAATGAAGAAGAAACAAAAACGATGAGTAAAGAAAGACATGTGAAAGCGTGAAAGGACAAGAAAGAAGGAGAGCCTGTCACCGACTACATGTAGCAGTAACACCAGCCAACCGTCGATGTGGAGAGACTCGTCGTCTAGAGTCTAGATCAGTGCAACTCAACAATGTCTAGACTCGTCGTCTAGAGTCTAGATCAGTGTCTAATCAACAATGTCTAGACTCTATATACTCGTCTAGGGTCTAAATCAGTGCGACTCAACAATGTCTAGACTCGTCGTCTGGAATCTAGATCAGTGCTACTCAACAAAGTCTATACTCGTGGTCTGGAGTATATATCAGTGCTACTCAACAAAGTGTAGACTCATCGTCTAGAGTCTAGATCAGTGCTACTCAACAATGTCTAGACTCGTCGTCTGGAGTCTATATCAGTGCTACTCAACAATTTCTAGAGTCTAGATCAGGGCTACTCAACAAAGTCTAAACTCTTCGTCTAAAGTCTAGATCAGTACTACTCAACAAAGTCTAGACTCGTTTGTCTAGAGCCTATAGCAGTGTTACTCAACAAAGTCTAGACTCATCGTCAAGAGTCTAGATCAGTGATACTCAACAAAGTCTAGACTCGTCGTCTAGAGTCTAGATCAGTGCTACTCAACAAAGTATAAACTCGTCGTCTAAAGTTAAATCAGTGCTACTCAAAAGTCTTGACTCGTCGTCTAAAGTCTAGATCAGTGTTACTCAACAAAGTCTAGACTCGTCGTCTAAAGTCTAGAGTCTACATCACTGCTACTCAACAAAGTCTAGACTCTCAGCAAAGTCTTGACTCGTCGTTAAGGCTAGATCAGTGCTACTCAACAATTTCTAGACGCATGATCTAGACTCTTGATCGGTGCTACTAACAAAGTGTAGACTCGTCGTCTAGAGTCTAGATCAGTGCTATTCAACAAAGTCTAGACTCGTTGTCTAGAGTCTTGATCAGTCCTATTCAGCAAAGTCTATACTCATCGTCTTGAGTCTAGATCAGTGCTATCAGTGCTACTTAACAAAGTCTAGATTTGTCGTCTAGAGTCAAAATCAGTGTTATCAGTGCTACTCAACAAAGTGTAGATTCGTTGTCTAAAATCTAGATCAGTGCAATTCAACAAAACATAGACTGGCTGTCTAGAGTCTAGATCAGTGCAACTCAACAAAACATAGACTGGTTGTCTAGAGTATAGATCAGTGCTATAGATCAATGCTACTCAAAAAAATCTAGATCATCGTCTGGGTCTAGACTCATCAACAAAGTCTAGAGTTGTTTATAATCTAAATCAGTGCTACTCAACAAAGTGTCCACTCGTTGTCTATAGTCCTAAATCAGTGCTACTCAACAAAGTGTAGACTCGTTGCCTCGAGTCTAGATCAGTGCTAATCAATAAAGTGTAGACTCGTTGTTAAGAGTCTAGATCAGTGCTACTGAACAATTCTAGATTCATCGGCTAGAGTCTAGATCCGTGCTACTCAACAAAGCGTAGACTCATTGTCTAGAGTCTAGAGCGATGACCTCAACAAAGTGTAGACTCGTTGTCTATAGTTTAGATCAGTGCTACTCAATAAAGTGTAGACTCGTTGTCTAGAGTCTAGAGCAGTGTTACTCAACAAAGTGTAGACTCGTTGTCTATAGTCTAGATCAGTGCTACTCAACAAAGTGTAGACTCGTTGTCTAAAGTCTACATCAGTGCTACTCAACAAAGTGTAGACTCGTTGTCTAAAGTCTACGATCAGTGCTACTCAACAAAGTGTAGACTCGTTGTCTAAAGTCTAGATCAGTGCTACTCAACAAAGTGTAGACTCGTTTTTGAGGATGGGGGGGGGAGGAGGGGGGGGGGTGTGGGGTTGGGGGGTGTGGTGGGTATGTTGGCAGTGTGGTTGGGGGGGGGGAGTGGGGGTGGGGGAGGTGGGGGGGTGCGGCGGGGGGGGGGGGGGAGGGGGGGGGGGGGAAGTGGGGGGGGGGGTTTGGGGGGGGAGTGGGGGTTTGTTGGTTGGGGGTTGTGTTGGGTTGGGGGGGGTGGATGGGGTTTGGGGCGTGGAGGGGTTGGGTTGGTTGGGTGGTTGAGGTTGTGTGAGGGGGATGGAGGTGGGTGGGAGGTTGGCGGTTGGGGCGGGGGGATAGTGTGGGGGGGGGGGGGGTGGTGTTTGGTGGGTGGGGGGGTGTTGGTGTTTTGTTGCTTGGGTTGGAGAGGGTGGATGGTTGTGGTGTTGTTGGGATTGTTGGTTGTTGATTAAAGTTGGGAGGTGGTTGGTTGGTAGTGGATTGGGGGGTTGTTGGGGGTTCGTTAGGGGGGGGTTTGGTAGGGGGGGGTTTTTATTTTAAATCAATATGTGCGGTTGAGTTGGTGTGGTTATTGTGGTGGTTGGGATGTGGGCGGTGGGTTATGGTTTGGGTGGTTGTGTTGGGTTGGGGGGTTGAGTGTGGGGTGTGTTTGGGGGGTGTGGGGTTGGGGTTTGGGGGGGGGGGTTGGTGGGGGGTATGGATGTGGGACTGGGGATGTTTGGGGATGTGGGGTGGGGATTTGGTGGGTTGGGTGGGGTTGTTGTGGTTGTGGGTTGGGGGGGGTCGGGGGGTATGGGGGGGGGGGGGGGGGGAGGGGGGATTGGGGGGTGGGTGTGAGGATGTGTCTTAAGTCAGAGATCAGTGCTACACAACAAAGTGTAGAAACTTCAATTTTTCTAAAGTCTAGGAATCAGTTGCGACTCAACAAAGTGTGGTACACGTATCGGATCGATAAACCCAATTGCACGAGCCGATCGTCTGCCAATAACGTTGGATATTAAAATATTTGGCCGATTTTTTTACTATAACTGGATTACTTGGTTTTAGCTACTGGATCCCTGACACAACTTGAAAATTCAAAACAACAAAATTGCCGTTAGTCCGCCACATGAGATAGTTTGCAAAAAGGGGAAAGGTGGGTGGTCTAGACAAGCATACTAATAACAGTATTTAGATTTAAGTTGAATTTTTTATTTTTTTTTTTTTGTGTGTGGGGTGTTTGTGTGGGGGGGGTGGGTTTGGGGGGTTTGTTGGGGGGGGGTGGGTGGGGGAGGGGGGAGGGGGTGGGGCGGGGGCAGGGGGTGGGGTGGATTGGAGGGGTGGGGGGGGGGGTGGGGGGAGGGTGGGGGGGTGGGGGGGAGGGGTGGTGGGGGGGGGGGGGGTGGTTGGTGGGGTGGGTGTGGTTGGGGTGGGGGGGTGGGGGGGGTTTGGGTAGGGTTTGGGTGGGTGGAGTGGGTAGGAGTGGGGGTTGGGGGGGGTGGGGGATTTTTTTTTATTTTTTATTTTAGATATTTAATAGTAACCCAAAACATGCCAAAACCCAACCCAGCCCACAAACCACGGACGCTGAAGGGGGGGTTTCGTCGGACGGAGTTTTGGGTTGTGGATGTTTATTAACTTTATCCCGTAGCTCCTTCGCCTTCCCGGAGCTGGTAAACACACATGAGATTTTACCTTTTACCATATTAGGTATCAGAGTGTTTGGTGATCTGTTGTAAAACCAGAGCTACCACCTGTTTATCCGTCCGTTCTCCGATGGGGAAACTAGTGTGTGGTGATCCACCTGCATGGTTATACCTCGATAAAAAACTATAAAAAAAAACTCGACAAAAAAAAAATAACACGAAAAATTATTTTAACCGTCTGGGCACGACCATTCCTTTTTTTTTTTCCCCCCTTCCGCTTTTTTATTTTTTTATTTTTCCCTTTCCTTTTTTCTTCTTTCCTTTTTTTTTTTATTTTTTTTTTTTTTTTTTTTTTTTTTGTTTTGTCCTTTTTTTTCCTTTTTTTTTTTATTTTTCCTTTATTTCCCTTTTTTTTATCCTTTTTTTGGCCTTTTTTTTTTGAGTTGAGGAGCAAAACACCTTTGCCATCCTCTGGACCCACCGGAGTGCCCAAATAGTAAAATAGCAGTTCATCATTCTTGATAATCATTGGAGAAGGAAAGAGGGGAAGATGGGAGGGTAGGGGAGGTGATTTAACAAAGGAGGATAAAAGCAATGATTGAATTTGTGTGGGTTGAGAGGGGGGTGGACAGGCATGGATCATTCATGAAAAAAAAAAAAAAGGAAGAAAAATATTTGGACCCTGCCCATCGTGATCATTCAGAGTTAATTAAAGGAAACTCAGATGAAGGAGGAAAGTGAAAGAGAAGAGATCGATATAACGTATATTATACAAAGTTGCGCATTGTGTCACAAATGGTAAAACTTAGATTAGAGCTCTCAAATTATTTAAATGACCTGATTTTCTGGCGTATGTTCCATCTCGCCCAAACTGAGATCTCTACAAAACCAATGTCTGTTTATGCGTCCCCACCTAACAAGAAAATAGGACCCCACTGTCAATATGATCTACTAAAAATGTTGACAAATAACGGTAAAATCCGGGTGGTACTGGCCTGGGGCGCAGGCGGGGGGCGGTGCGGCGGGGGTGGGGGGGAGAGCTCGGGGCAAAAAGATTGATAGGAACGAAAAAGAAAATATTGTAATTAAAAAAAAAATAAAAAGAAAAGGTTTCGTTTCGAGGTGAGAGGCCCCCCTGAGAGGGGAAGCGGGAGGGGTTGACCTGCGGTTGTGGGGGAGGATAGAAAGGACCGGGGCAAGGGAAGGAGTCGTGGGGCAGAGGAGGGGCGGGGCCGGTCAGTTAAGTGGAGAAGACAGGGTCGGGATTGGACGATCGGGAACAGGATCCGGAAGGGGAGCGTGAATTAAAGGGGGAAGATATCCGTGGGGGGATAAAAAAAAATAAGTCACCCGGGGAAAGAAGGAATGACCAAGATGTAGGGAGAGGGTGATTGGGGGTGTGTGGAACCCCCCCCCGGTAGGAGCATGGGGTTCGGGGGCTGGTGTGAGGGGGCAAGGGTTCGAAGACATTAGGGTGCTCTGGAAGAATTTGTACAAGGAGTTCGCAATAGAAATATCAAGTCGAGGAGGGTAAGTGAGGTCGAGAGGTACGGAGGTATGGTACGGAGGAAGGAGGGGGGGGTGCCGATGCACCCCTGAAGCCCCCTCGCTAAGTAGTGGTACAGACATGTCATGAAGAGTCAATGGGCATGGGGTGTAAAGGACAGAGAAGTGCGAGTGAAGATGGAGCTGCATAGATAAAATATGGAGTCGGCAAACACCGTCCGTACCCATGCCAATGTTGGGTCCGCGCACCGTCGGTGCGGGTGCATAGGGCCCTATCGGCCGTGATCTGTGGTGAATCCGGGATCGGGATAGTTGACCAGAAGCGTACAGTAGCGGAAGTTGGTTTATTGTGAGTCGGCGGAAAGAGGCGGGTAAGAGTGTGGTGAGTAGGGATTGGAAACGCGGGGAGTAATGACTTACGAACTGGAGGCACGGGGACCAGAGATGCGGGTCAGCTCGTGTGTGTGCCGTTAATCGACCATTGGCAGATACTGTTCAGATGACGGATTGAGACCCGTCTTGCGTCTTGACGACTGCCGAGGACCGAAAGGAAGAGGAAAGTCGATCGGTCTCGGGAAGCAGGTCTGTAGAGCAGCCATAATGGGACGACGAGGCGACTGGTGAAGTCGGACGGTATCTTCGGGGAGTGGAAGACACGCTTTAAAAAAAAAAAAAAAAAACAATCTCAAAATAACCTCATTAGCGATGCTTCTTATAAGAAAAGTAATAGGTTTTTAATTATGCGATTTTAATTCCTGACCATACACCTTTATTAAAAATAGAAGAAATATAATGCTTTCATATTTATTTATTTTATTTTAAGGCGAAATAATGAAAACAATAAGTGACAACATGAATGAAAGTTGTCCCCAAACTAATAAAGACAGAAGCAAGACACGTGACGTTTCGGGTGAAATATAACCATTAGATACCCTTACGTCTAGACAAAGAACAAACGAGAAAGATTTTAGATTCTAGTTCTAAGTATGACTAAAGAGAGATATAGATCAAGATCTAGAATAGAATATTAGGCAATATTCAAAAAAAGTAGAATATAAATAAACGGGTCCCGGACGGGCACGAAACAAAGAAGATGGGACTGACAGTAATAAACATATAAACTAATCAAAAGATAGATATGTGGCAATGTGAAACTATTTAAAAATAGTTCTCGTGTTTGTTGTCTGAACGAAGGGGGTTTAGAACCCGAACGTTCACGTGTTTTTTGCTCTCTGTCTTTATTTATTGGAGGTTGTCCACTTATTTGTCATATTTTCGCACTTAATTTGGGGACTTTTCACTCACACACTGTGGCTCCTATCGTATTATTTCATCACAAAAATAAAATAAATGAAAAATAGAAAAAAAAAGAAGTACAAAAAAAAATAAATAATAGCAAGAACATAAAAGCTTTAAAAAAAAAAATAAAAAACTATTTCGTTTTTTTAAATTGTATTTAATTTTTTATAATTAGATAGTTCCCTATTGCCAAATATCTCTGTGTTTTACGTTATATATCTTTTTTTGAATATTGTCATAATATATATAATAATTAATATTAAAAATCTAATAAAATAAGTAATAACTATCAAGCACAAGAACTAGCTCTATAGTCAAACTTAGAGATCAAGAGAGATTCTAAATATTTCTCGTTGTTGTTGTCTGACGAGGGTTTTATACCAGAAACGTCACGTGTTTGTCTGTCTTTATTAGTGGAGTTGTCACTTATTATAGTTCTCCCACTCAACCGATGT
>JAXRKP010000107.1:532500-533515 GCA_037039925.1 Doris montereyensis | reverse complement strand
CAAGCACAATTATGAGATCCACAATCATATAATAATTTATACCGACCGGGAGAAATGGGTGAGGAGGGGGGGAGAATTTGAGAGGATAAGATCACAAACAAAAAAGTAATAGAAAAAGATAATGAGAAGGAGAAGAAACACCGAATAAGACAACTTCAAATGCATTTTGTATTCCGAGGATTAAAGAGGATCAATAAATATTAACATAGAAAACCACGTCAAGAAAAAGGACGAAAGTTGAGATGATTTGACTTGATTTGATTTGATTTGATTTGATTTGATTTGACTTGGATTTAATTTGATTCGATTTGATTTTACCCACATCCACAACTAAAGTGAAACATGTGTTTTGCAAGACTTTATTTTTATTTTGCCCTGACTGCTCTGTAAGCAGCCAGGTGATATTTAACGTGCACATTGTGTTGTGATCTGCACACGGGACCTCCTTTTTTATCGTCCGTCTCTGATGGGACTAGGTGTCTATCCACATAATTGGACCAGGGCCCTGGGAGAAGAGTAGTTTTACTGAAAAAAAAATCGAGAAAAATTGCAAACCGCCCAGAGCTTGAACTCACGACCTTTTGGTTGAGATGCCGGACAATTTGCCTCTGGACCACCGTGTCCCCAGATGGAAGTGAGATACAAATATAAGTAAAACAGATCGACAGAGACAAAGAGATTGAGTTCTTGTATTTGTATTTATATTTCTGTGTGTGTGTGTGTGTGTGTGTGTGTGTTTGTCTGTCCCTTAATAAGAATACATGGACAAGGGACAATGTTATCTGATCTCCTAAAAGAGGACTATGAAATAGAATCGAAAGCCCTATTACGGGACAGGACAAGAACAGAGATATTTTCCAACAGAACGGATCTTCTTCAGCCACAGGAAGCCTTCTGCTAAGCCTTCCATTTCTATTTCATTCCTCTTCATTAGTTCTTGGCCTACCGCAATTTTATTTCTTTTAACGACTTACCTCCTAAAAGTTTCTTCCTTTCTTCTATTCTCTGTCTGACT
>JAXRKP010000107.1:522500-527500 GCA_037039925.1 Doris montereyensis | reverse complement strand
ACATTTCGAATCAATGGAAATGAAAAAGGTCCATGCAACTATTCACCCATTTGCATTAAGAAGTAAAAGTCTCCCTTTGGTGTAAAATCTTGCCCATTATAATATTTTCAATTTGAATATATGTACGAGTATGCAGAAAAAAAGGGATCTGAGGGTGGGGGCGGGGGGCGGGGAGGCGACAGAATGTTATGTTATCTAGGATTGTTAATTCTATAATGATGCTGCATGCAAATTACTTGAAAAACACCATGTTGAATGCCCTCTGTTGAATGTAATGAAGCGTTTTATATAACTATACAGAAACAAATGATAACATTGACAGAGAGACCGAGGGAATGAAGGATATAGATGAAAGTGAAAATGGAAGTCAAACGAACTTTTTTAATTGTTATGTTGATCAATGGACCACGGCATTTTTCAATCCTAATAAAATTATTCAATTCAATTCAATTCAATTCAATTCAATTCAATACAATTTCATTCAATTCAATTCAATTCAATTCAATTCAATTCAATTCACTCAATTCTAAGCGAATATGCACATTTTCAAGAATTTCAATTGCCGCATTAAGTCCTGTTCAGCGTTATATGACCCAATTTTACGTCAATTATAATTATATAATATATAATTATATGTAATCGATGTAAATATAAAATAGATATATATGGTGTTGTACTGATGTATGGTATATATAACACTGTCATGTATATGTAATTATTCTTAGATCTCTTAATTTGACTTCTTTAACTATTATTATATTTTTATATACGGAGACTTTTAAAACTGACTTTTCCATGACATTACATTACATTCATTTTTTTTCATTCTTTTCAATAGATTCATTTCTATCTCATTTCTATCTCTTTCCAGAGTAGAATTTCAATGCGTGACAGGCAACAAACAAACAAAACAAAACAAAACAAAAACAAAAAGAAGATAAAAGAAAAAAACAGCAGCATACAAAGAACACACGCATGACATTCTACTTGGGGAAAAAAGAGGATGGAAAGTGGGTAAGAGATAAAGAAGATGGCAAAGTGGGTATTGATTTCGTGGATGTAGACAAAAATAATAAAGAAGATGGCAAAGTGGGTATTGATTTCGTGGATGTAGACAAAAATGATGAAATGGCAAAGTGGGTAGATTTCGATGGACAAAAATGATGAAGATGGCAAAGTATTGATTTCTGTGGATGTAGACAAAAATGAAGAGGATAAAGAAGATTTCGGTAGACAAAAATGATAAAAAGATGGCAAAGGGGTCTTAATTTCGTGGATGTAGACAAAAATAATGAAAAGGATGGCAAAATGGGTCTTAATTTCGTGGATGTAAACAAAAATGATTTGTGCAATGTTTGTATGTGTCTCTTAGATTCAAAGCCGTAACATCCCACGTCAATTTATAGAGGTGGAGGTGCAGAAAAATCAAACTATAATATTCAATTTCCACTACAAACTAGACAATAAAGGAGAAGAATAACTATAATATTCACTTTCCTTTAAACACTAGACGATAAAGGAGAAGAATAACGTAATATTTACTTTCCTCTAAAAACTAGACAACAAAGGAGAAAAATAATCTCCAAAATCTGAGAGCAAGATAAGGATAAAATGATTTGGGATGTTGTGCTTTTTATCATAATTATGAATTACGTGCACTTATCTGAATAATAAACTCTAGTGTAATGTAATAATCTTGTTAATTGACTGCACGAATTATTATTCCAACTGACTGCTCGCAGCAGCAGACAACGCGCAATATAATATATTCATGAAAACTTACCCAGATTTTTTATAGACAAATGAGGGACATGTGATTTTGGCATAGACTTGGCATTTCACATTGGTCATAGGGTGATGAAATGTGACTAAAAAATACCTTCAGGAAACAATTTCATCACAAGCTCACTGTTAGAAATGTCAACAAATAAATTAATTTCCATTAGAAACCCCAACACAGCGCCTTGTTGACATCAACAAATGAACACTGGTAGCGATTGCGTTTCCATGGACGAGAAACATATTATCAACACTAACGCCCATGCTATCATAAGCGATACATGAAGCAATGAGGGAGTTTTTTCACACCTAGCACCGATGACAGAACAATACAGAATCAATTCCATTTCACAAAGGCTGAAAGAGAAAATAATGCATGAGCAGAATCAGAAATGAAAATCCCAACACACGCTCGCTCAAACTCTCGCTCTCTTGACTGACATAGCGCGCTCTTTAAAGAGAGCCGGTATCTCACGGATGATAAGATCACCCTTTTTCCCGCCCCGCCCCCTCTCCCGCCCCCCCGCCCCCATCCAATAAATTGATTTCCTGTATAGAACTTCTCCGATCATAACTTTTTCCCCCCACTCAATGGCTCTTGGTTGGAAGTGCGGACGAGTACAATGGTGCGGCGTATCGGCGCGATTTATCGGTGTCGTGTTAACAGCGTTTCTCGTGCCGATACGACACGTTGTGGCTTTCACATGTCTGTATCATTGACACTTCGAATTAAAGAAAGTATATCAACACTAAGCAGACTTGTGTAATCACACTCAGACTTTGAATTGCAAGTACACCCATGAATTTAAATGAACTGCTTCAATTCAGTGTGTACGCTGTTTGTTACATTACTAAGTAATCATTGAAAAGTGGAACAATTCTCCCGAGAGAGAATAAATCATGTCTGTATTTAGTCTTGTTTTGCAATATAGATATATGAGACGTTTGAGGACAAAAGCAAAATTATACTTCCGTAAAGGCCATTATGGCTCATAGAGCCGGAGCGTATCCCGGTTTCTATGGTGTGAACTGAGATAAGGATAAAAAATCACCCTGCTAGTCTGACGCAGGTTTTTACTCCGAGCTAGTGCCTGTACCCATTTGCAACTGGGTCGAGTCGGGAAAATGCGTTTTAAGTGTCTTTCCCAAGGAACACAACGTCAGATCTAGCTTATCTAGGATTGAACTCGGGACCAGCATGATCCTAAGTCTGACCACCATTGCCGCTTCGAACTCAAATAGTATCCTTAAACGGTGACCATCCTGATGACTTAAGGCCCCAGCTTTGTGTGAGGGCTGGCTAGAGGGCCTGTGGCTTAATTTACCTTCTTGATTCGAGACCCCATGAGAATAGTGCACACCAAGGAGACCCCTTGCAATTGCAAGGCTTGTTTGGTTTAAAAACAGTCAAGGTATGGTGTAAGGTTGTTGAGCAAAGGCCCCTATCCATTTTAGACTGACATCGAAGGCATTCCTTATTTTACGTTTAATCCATGTCAGTCAGTTTGTTTGTTTTGCAAAGTTTGATGTGACAACCCGGAAACTTGCTGATACCACTGTTGGATCTCGTATTATTTGTTTGCCAAAAGAACTACTAATGGGTTGTTGCTGTTGAGGTGTGGTGGGAACTGTGGGTGTTCAGTTAAATATGTAGCGAGGCATCCAAAAGTGTGGTTTGTTTGTTTGTTCGTTTTTGGCAGGTTATTAATGGCACTTATCAGGTTATCGTCGATGCTAAATATGTGGTCATTCTTTTGAGATGGTTCGTCCTCCAAGCCGATCCCAGAGCTCAGAGATCTGTCATGAAATCCGTTTGCCTGTTAGATTCTTCAACTCAGAGCTCCATTCAACTAGACACGAAACCAATGACAGAAGATAAGAACCGACCAGATTTTTACGGAGATTACTTAAACCGTTTGTCTAAACAATCAGGTGTACGGCCAAACATCAGCCTAACAAGTAGACAAATGTAAACAGTCAGGGATACCCACACAGTTAGACACGAACTCGTCTTAGACGAGGCTATAAGTATAGTTCCACCAAAGACCGTCTATAATGTCACACTGCTCTGTTTATGTAATTAAGGAATAATATTTCACTCAAGGCTTTACAGAAGACTTACAAAGTCCCTAAACAAATCCAACATTGACTTCGTATATGAATTCTTCTTTTTACTGCTTTTTATTTATTACATACGTTAGAACCAGGTTTATATCAGTCTTACAAGGAAATAAGAGTGTAAAATTATTTTACGTGTTCACTATTAGTTGAGCATTATCCTCAAATGTAAATGTAAGGCAGCCTTTAAGACACGTGATGATTTAAAGTTGAATGTCGCTCTGACAGGAGTGGGATAGAAGATGGCGATCCCTGGAACTCCGGAAGGTTTTTTTACATGGCGCGGTTTTATGCTGTCCAGATTTTTCTGCCAATCAGAATTCTAAATATTAGAACCCAAAGCAGTCTTACACAGCCTCTGGCAAATGCACGCCAGCCAGGCAAAGAAACATCGTTGTGTGATTTGATTTGAATTGATCTTACCCACATCCATAACTCAGGTGATCTCGAGATTTTTGGTAGGATTTTTAAATTTTGCCCCGATTGCCCCTGTAAACAGTCAAGGGATCTTTAACGTATGCACAGTATTGTATCTGCTCACGGGACCTTTTACCATCCGTCTGAGGGGCGGGGGGGGGAGAGAGAGATAAATCTTACTGGAGAAAAAAAAATTGATTTGATTCCTCCAACATCCACAACGCAGATGAATGAAAACCTCGAAGGTACCGTGTACGTAGTATGGTAGGCTGCGCGTGTCAAGTATTCCTTGACTTTTGGAAAGAAAAACTGTCAAATTTGAGTCATTCTGCCATTCTCAAGATCTCTTTTCGCCTTGACTTAAAGCTATTCTCCAATGACATATTTATTTCTAAAAGCGCACCACAGTTACATTTTGATAGACGGTCATGACAAAAATTATTGCTTCAAACACGTTTACTAGATTTGATACACGCATACCTAAGTATAATGTATAGCAATAACATACGGCGACGTTGAAAATATGAAATGGAGACAGGAGACACCATTCCCTCCCATTATCCTTCTCTTTATAACGTTGATTCCGAAATTTTCAACCTTTTTTTGCAATCTACTGACCTATAATTATTAGTACTAGACGTAAAAATGCAAAAATCAAAGAGTTTTTGTTCAATGCTTCTAAAGAA